>JAECUM010048302.1:0-37982 GCA_016617855.1 Megalonaias nervosa
TATATATATATATATATATATGTATGTATGTATGTCTTACATTTTGGTTTTTAATGTCATAACTGATCCAATTGGTGATAAACTCCATACATGTACTGAGAGCATTAGGTATGATGTACCGAGTACTAAAACTATGTTTTCTTCCCTCATGTCCAGCGGGCCGTGTTTTAAGCCGGAGAGCTGATTAAAGACTCGTTCCTGTACAATCTTTCTCTTATCCTACGTAATGAAATAAATCTAAGATAAATCTATTCATAATATGATTGAATTCTATATCTGGATTAGTGGATTTCCAAGTTAAAAGGAAATAACCGGAGTCCTTTGTTGATAGTCGCGAAATCGAATGCCTTTAGGCATAATGTGTGCGAGCGTGGGGGGGGGGGGGGAGCGCGCATACATCATCTTAACTTGTAGAGACAAATGTTCCTTACCTGGAATAAACCCCAACAACCAAAGATGGGATGACGTAAATGTGAATGCGTGAGAAATACTGTACGAGACGAGAGTTCATCTGTAATGGATTTTCAAAGCCTTGACGGACTTGGGGAAGCTTTGAAAAAAAAAAATGGTTTAAAGAATGTAACCCAAAGATTATGATCAATTTTGATATCCAAAATTATCTTCACCGCTGCAATCTTAGGCCACCTCCACAACTTAAGGACAGATATCAGAAAATCGTTGTGAAAATTGGTTTTAGGTTATTTCATATTAATTCCGGGATAAAGAGCAGCTGTTCTGTGGACTTCAATACACTGTCTACAAAATAATCATCATAAAATCGTTTATAGCACCAGATATGATCATGATGAGTTCAGACATTCCGCCTAAGCACAGTGATTACTGTTACAGAAAAATTTATTAGATTTGCTCATTTTGTATCAACAAAAAACCCCACAGTGGGCAAAATATGGATTATCGAACCCTGGAGAATTTTAGATACAAAACAAAGTTTGACGCAGTGCCAGTTCACTTTGATTGGGTCTTGTGGAAATATTGACTACACATTCAACAGTCCATCTTTCCATATTTGATGGTTTAATAACTTGCAATTTCATCAGTACAGTTTATTTACCCGTTCCACTGATGCGTTTTCATCAGTACAGTTTATTTACCCGTTCCACTGATGCGTTTTCATCAGTACAATTTATTTACCCGTTCCACTGATGCGTTTTCTTTATTAGTCTCCATGAGAAAATGCGTTTCTGATCAAGGCATATTCCTCTATTAACTGTTAACTTTTTGTCCTCGTAAAGTAGTAATAACATACGTCGCCTCCTTCCCACCCGGTCATATTTATATTTTAGTTATTTTGACTGTTTACTGGCAAAATTTTCCCGATAAATGTCGGCGTACGAAAAAGAACAATCGGGATATTAGCAAGTTTATTTAGGTGCAAGAGTGTACTAAATAAATAAATAAATAAATCCGTTTGACAGCCAATCACTCATCGGTAATATGTGTTCAAAATACTTAAAAACACAGCCCAGTGGTAAATTAGGCAGAACCAAATTCCTCTTATCGAATCCATCCGGCATGTTGAATGCCGTAGAAATAATGATCAGTGTAATCTGTACGTGGTCACTGAATTCAAACAAAGAAGGTCGTATCGCATTTTTCTTATATTAGTTCTCTTCTGTTTGATCGGTTTCCCAATTTACAAGTATTAAAACACTTCGATTAGTTGCCAGACAGTGTCTACAGTTAGGACCTTAATGACTGGCCTAAACGAGATCACCGCTTTATCGCACCGGTCGGCACAGTATATGTGAGCAGTGAAAAACAACGATAACTCAAATCCGAAGGTCACTAAATGTGGCAATATTTCATGCATCAATCATTAAATTGCCAAATACGGATGGTTTAGTTCTTTAAAAAAAAAAAAAAAACAACCCAAAACATAATATAAAGTTGGAAAACATTACTTGTGTTCGCTTTGCTAAACTTTACAAACATTTCCCTTGTCCATAGTGCGTTCGAGTCTCGACTCGGCCAACGAAGGTATTTAAGAAAACTTTCCAGTAGCCTTCCATGTGTCTTTCTGGGGCCTTCCTCTGCCAGACATACAGGCCGCCATGTATATTATATGCTGGCGTGAAACATACAAAACCAATCTAAACCATTTCCAAAGGAAGTTCTGTATTTCTGCCATGCAGACTTTGATGCGAATGATCGGTCACGCGACTGGTTTACGTATGCATTAAAGACCTAATTCACTTGTCTTTATACGATTCCAGAAAAAAAGTCAAGTAGACTCATCTATGACACTGTCTCTAAATCAATATTTCCTAATTAAAAATCATACCAGTAAATAATTAAATAACTCTATCAGCTAAGCATACAGATGACCAAATAAGACAGAGATAAACGGTTACTCACTAAGCATACAGATGACCAAATAAGACAGAGATAAACGGTTACTCACTAAGCATACAGATGACCAAATAAGACAGAGATAAACGGTTACTCACTTGAAATGATCCTTTTACTAGAGGACGTCATCCAAATTCCAACATAAGGCTGACCAGTTGAAATTCCAACATAAAGGCTGACCAGTTGAAATTCCAACATAAAGGCTGACCAGTTGAAATTCCAACATAAAGGCTGACCAGTTGAAATTCCAACATAAATGTCAATGAAGACTTTCCAATTCTCAGCACCTCGCACGCTCTCTAATGCAACCGCGCGACAAACATAAAACAAATTTAAATCTCACGGACCAATACACAACACAAGACCTGTGTATCGGATTTGTTAATCTCAGTTTGATTTTTTTGTAATGTGGACCATGCATCTGGAAAAGTGAATAAAAAATATAACCGTATGTGTATTATTTATGCGTCCATACCAAAGCCACACCTGGAAACGTTTGATAAAAAGGTTTAGTCTAGAATTCATACCCAACCCGTCCACACAATAAAGGGGGTGAGGAGGGACGTGCTGTATATCTTGGCATTTCCTTCTGCAATTGAGACAATTAGATTTTTGTCTTTAATTCGGAGTTGGAGAGATATATCGAGCTCTAAAGAAGAAGTGTGGTTTATCGGACGTCTACACGACGATATACGTTCATCCAATTGAACTTCGACATTATTCTGCCGTATTTCCTTGTTTGTATTGCTGTCACGTCAGAGGGGAGTCCATTTCCACGCTCGAACGAATTGTGTGGTATCAGCCACTTTCCACTTCATAACGATGAATGTGATTTACTTCATAAACTGTGATGATCAATTCTCCCAATTCAATAAGCTCTAAAGCTCCTTAGCGTCATCAAAATTCATCCCCTATTCCCCAAATGAAATAGTAGATATGTGTTTAAAACTCAAGTCACACCCTGGTGTATATTTAGACGACCCTTGCAAGACTGCGTAAAGAAGCAATAAACATATTTACTCATTTCTGTTTACTGGTTTTTTTTAAAGCTGACTGCACAGTAACAACAGCAAAACAACAACATCAATAGCAAAGTACATGTAAATGAACAAACTAAACGAAATAGCACCTCTTTATTACGTGTACAACAAGAGGTCCAAAAAATGTTAGGCCATTAGCAATTATCCTCGTGAATTGTGACTTCATTCGATGAGCAAAATTTAAATGAACACGAAGACTCAACGTTTTATGAAATGTTATTCATGTAAAAAGGCAATAAAGATTTTCAATTTGCAACTTACGGCCTAAAATGCTTACAGATTTTATGAACTCTTCGGCTGCAATACAACTGTTATCAGACGCAAAATGATCATCAAATGTAATTGAAATGTCCTCGCAAATATATTGAGGAATTTCAAAAATTCTGTATACTTTCTTTGACATGAACGCCTATCAATATTGTTGCTGCAAGATGGATGAAGGCTTTAATGTCAGTGGAGTAGAGTATTAATGAGAGTTTTAGATTTTTCGAATGTATGTATGTATGTATGTATGTATGTATAGGTAACTGCCTTCTATCCCCCATGACTTTGGCTTATATTACAATAAACCATACGCGTATGCATGTGAACCCTCGCATTGTAATCCATGAATGTGACCAATGCGACTATACGAGAGGATAAAGTTATTGGGTATACATTGCGGTGACCTACATGAGTAACCAACAAAACCGGTATTATAAAATTACGCATGGTAGACACGAGTGTTTAGTAATCCGTGATAAATACTTAGCTTGCTTTTGCTATTATATACTGTTTTGTTTGTTTTCAAAGGAAATTACTTCACTTTTACTGTCTGTAAATCCGCTACCCCGCGGTTACTTTTCTGTGCTCGGAGTTGTCGGTGCTTTTCCATTTCCGTCAACACAGTCTTGAATTCGGTCGTACTAATTATTTCATCCTCGATAGCTACCGAGTACATTTTACTAATCGTACTGATATTACTTTGTGCTGCCGCGAGAAGTTCTGAATAATTGCTCGACAGGCCGAACTTAATCAGGTGCAACACCCACACGCACTTCCACCCAATTACCCTTTTTACTGGTACAATCATAGAAATTAACTACTTGGTGAATATGTAAATTTCCGGCCACTGTGCGTTCGGGGAGTCTAACATCCTTTTCATATAAAACCATACCATCTGAAACTATCGATCTCGTCTTTTGCCCAGGAACTGTTAAACGTACAAGTGCGTCTATGCTGTATAACAGTCGAGATCTTATTTATTTTTAGTTGAGTCAATGTTGGTGATACATACTCAAAGGGAAATATAACCTTGGTGGATTTAGCGCTGAATTCCACTTCCTCTTGTAGAAACAATCCCTGGGTGTTCTCTCGTTTGGTGGTGCAGTCAATAATTGGGCGTTTGCAAATGCGATGATTCCAAGCCGGCCCCGAGTTGGTGGTGGTACATCACGGTGGTTCCAACTTTCTTTTTCTATTTGTTCCTTACAAGATTATATTTGAACGTAACGTCTCAAGTCTGGTAACGCCATTTTGAAGCAGATATACATTGATAAGTGTAACAAAATTACATTCCATGTTAGCCTCCTTTGTTATGTCATCAATCACTTTATCTGTAAATTCCGCAACCTCATAATCATTGTCAGAATCCATTATTGATATATATAATGATAAATCTTAAACACAAACACCAAAGACGCTTAAGAACCCACCGGGACAGATGTAAGTTCCTTCAACTGAATTTCATCTCTGGCGACTAATGATGCTGATGCTGTAAATGTGATAAGTTCTATAATGTTCGTTTTTGACTCCGTGATATTTGTGGTATCGCACGAAAATATTGCTGATCATTTATTAACAGAGCTATCTGACCCCACCCGCCATTATTTCCAGTTTTGATAAACAGGTATGATCCGGACTTGCACGCCTTTAAGATACGACGTTTAGGTCTATCAAATCCATTTGCAAGAGAACCCAGCGCAAGTCGAACGTTTGCTAAGGTTAATGCGTGTGTTTGTTTCCATCTCCTTCTTTGATTAATATTCTGACTACTACACTCCATGAAGTTACTAAGCGTTGTGGTGGGGGAACATCTGCGATCTATTCGCTTATTCCCCCGCTCACAGTGATTTCAGCCTGATTCTTTGCGACAGTACCTCACAACATCTTGAATGCCCATGCTTTAAAAAGAGATTTTGAATATCCACGTTAGATGTTTACAGTTTTCCAGTTTGATCTTCAAAAATAACAAGGTAACCTGGATCAACACCAACAACAACTTGACTGGTAAAGTGTGAAATCTGCTATAGTGGCAAAACTGCTTAAATCAACACCAGCGCCGTGTCAGGCAATATACATATTAACAGACATTTTGTATATTATGAAACCTACAGACATTGTATATAATATGAAACTTACTTTAATGTAAAATCAATAAGTGTTTGGGGGTTGGTGAACGATCATTTGCACGCAACGCTTTAACAGCAAGATGACGACATATTGGCCCGTCCATCCGAGTTTGCAATGTATAATTGAATAAATAACGGTAGATGACTTTTCCCCTCCATGGATCCTAGCGCCCCTGGTTAATAATCAACAACTTCAAATGGCGGTGGAAGCCATTTTGAGTCCCAATAAAATAAATGTTTGGGTGTCACCGAGTATGCGACCCAATGAGTGCCGGATCCTGTTGTCAAATCCAGGATAACAATGCCGGTTTCACGTGTGCATGGCACCATCGATGCAAGTTCATTTCGCATAACAACACCACGAAAATATTTGATTGATTTTACCATCGCAAGTAAATTATGATTGGTTAATGGACGCGTGGCCTTTTGCGTAATCGAAGACCTCTGCTTGATGATATTTGACTTTTTTCCGGTAATCGAAGGCTTTTCCTTTTGCTTTTGCAACCGCTTGAGCCGCTTCTGCTAACAACGCTGGAATCGCTCCAAATAATGGAAATATTCCACCCGTCTTTTGCAATTGCGTCACCAATTATTGTCATAATTTGAGTGTCACTGCGGTATAGTTGCGTTTGGCCGCATTAAACAAACTAAGCCGTGTTTGGGTCAACCACACTGGAACAATTCCAGTTATTTTTGTTGGAAAAAATTCCAGTGCAACCACACAAATAAACAATTGCGTTTTTTATTTTCGCAAGCTTGTTTCACTAAGGCTGACCTTCACTCCATGATAGGACATTAATATTCAAAGCTTAATAGGTTCATTTACTAGTTTTCCACATGCTCATTAAGGAACCTTATTCGACCACTAGCGCTCTCCAACAACATAGTTTTGTCAAAAAGTATTCCAGCATCACATCAATTACCACCGCCAGCTTTATCGACGGATTGCCCTAACAACTCCAGGTGTTCTAACGAAAAGTAATAAATCGGGTATATGTGTGATGGCGTATGAAAACTCGTACCGCAAATTCAATTCGTGTTCTAACACGTAATGGTCGAAATGCGATTACAAGAATCGTGTTCGATGTTGAGCAAAGACGTTCAAGTTTATTTAAAAAGAAGAGTGGTCGTCGGTGATGTCGCTGCTCCATTAACAAAATTTTAATGAACACCATGGGGTAAATCTCATGGTGAAAAACATATACCTGGATACGATTACTGTGGGCCTGGTACACCTCTTGATAAACGACTCAATTTTAACAACCAACCAAAGCCTGGTGTATCACCTATTGATCGTGTTGATGCTGCATATTACCAACATTACCTTGTCTGTAAAACATCAAACGATGTTAATGTGCCGATATAGATCTTATTCATGACATGAATACGATTAATCCGACAGTTGGAAAACGAATCGCTAGATGGATCATCAAAGGGGGTATGCAGGCCAAAATTGTATTTGGTAGTGTACAAGTCCACTCATTAAAGGCAAAATACATATATATGCAAAACAACCGTGGATTCTGAGTGGACTTCATCCAAATTATATTATAGTCCTCGCGGTTATTGTAGAGGTGATGCGGCCGTTGAAAAATTAGAAAGCGCAGCAAAGGTCACCATGGTGCTGTTCGAGCATGGTTGAAAAACACGCATTATGGCAAATTTACCTACCAGTGCCAAAAATACAAATACTTTTTAACTATTGTACATGTTTCAAGCAGATACAAAGAAGCTAAGTCATAAACATCTAAAACTTCAGCAAGTATCGCTGGTGAACTTGAATGTATGTTTGCACGAGGATCGTTAGCATGATCACAATTATTACAAGTCGATCCAGGTAAAGAAGCTAGTGGAGCTGTTGCTGCACTGTTAGCAAAACATGAAGTACAGGTTCGTTTTGAGCATGTTAATATGCATTGGGACCAAGCTATTGTGGAACGATTTAATCGCACACTTGCGGCACGGTTGGTTTGGGCATCAGTACGCACAAGAATTATTAATGAGATCTCGGAGTGTTAACACTCTACAGCGGTCTCACAAATGTGTAACACGACTTCCATTAGTCATGCAAGCACTACATAATGAAACCACACGCATTATTGAATTAAAACCAGCTAATGCGATAGAGCCAAAGACTTTCGCTGTTACATATAAAATGATTTCACAACTACCACCGTTAGAACAACTCGAAAATAATTTTTTTGGCATCTATATGCACCAGGGGAATTCAAAAGCGGTCAACGTCACGCTACTGACCCAGTATGGTCCATAGCTTTATTTACAATTTAAGATCGGATTGATTTTCCAAGACAACCAGTTATCACACGTTCCTAATCGCAAGTACAACTGTAGATTTCGTACATGTTATACACAGTTGGTTTTGGTTCTGAGATTTGGAACAAGCTTGGTGCATTGAGTAAATTTACGTCCGGATTCACCAACGAGTATACACTGATAAGGTGAAAACCACTCACCAAGCACTGACAACGTTTTTGGTACTAACGGATAGTCTTCGTTATTGGTGTGGTGAATTTCTACATGGTTCATGATATTCTAAATCAACTTCAAAGAAATATTCATAGTCGCTACTGCTATTGCAATCGTGTACGTGGTTTTGTAAGTCAGTATGTGAGGGATCAATCCACTGAAACCCATCACCAAATAATGGTTGCATCATTGCCTATCAATAAAGATTATTGGAAAAAGACACAGGATGTAACTATTTGGGGCAGAGGGGTTACGTGCGAATATCGACGACTTACCATCGATATTTCACCACGAAGTGAGCGCGCGATTTTTGTTGTTGATAAAAGTGCATCCCAAGCCATATCCCTCGCATAAAATAGTGTACGGATCGAGCTCATGCACTCGCACAGCAGTGTCACAAAATGCCTCAGCACGTCTGTTAGTAATAACACATCGGTGTACAAATACAGATCGTGATAATCACTCATGATTTTGCAATCAAATGTGGAATAGACTTTCTTTGCATGTTCATCATCTTTTCTGAAATGCCTGCACGCGACAATGCTGAATAAAATTCCTAGATAGCTGGTAAATGAGTTTCGGCAAAACTTCTCCCAGTCGCTCATGTATTGGCAGGGATACACGCCTTTTCTAGTTAAGACGTCAGCGTTAGTGGTACACTTTCTACTAGTGAATATGATGTTTGTTTTCTGCCGCAACATTGCTAACTAATTGTCTAGAGATGAACTGAAAAACTGTAACGAATTTATGAACTCTAATTGTCTGAGTTTAAACGTTATATAATTTCCATATTATTTGGAATAACACTTAACAGTGCCTTTGACGCTGATTATTAATGACCGTCATACCCACGCAGGGTATGAAGCATAATATGAATACTTGACTTGGTTTAATTTGTAACCACAAACTGCATGAGCTATGCGCAGCACCAGAGATGTGAGAGTGATCATGATCTTTGGAACTTTCAGTTCCATCCAAAGTGCCATCACAGATCCAGCAATTGGTGCTCTTATGAAACTCATTCATATCTTCTTCACTGGTTATGAGTATATTAGCGCGCGAATAGAATTGATTGCTGAATTCGTTGCAGCATCGAGCAATTTAAGAAACACCTCGACTGAATCCATGCTACGATGCAACATTGGTGGTTCAGTTTGCCCATCGCATCTAACAACAGTGTAACAACCCGCATGGGACTTGTTCTGGAACTTGTGTTGTATTTGTTCGATTTGTTAGGTCCTGGTCGCTGGGACAATTGGTTCTAACAGGAATGTAAAGGTATTCAAAGTCTGCAAAGATGATATAGGATATCTTCATTATTCGTTGCACCACTGTAAACTTCAAAATGTTTTACCAGGTTCTGGCATAATCGTACGCTGTGGCTTTTCATTGATTCCGCCACGATAAAAATCTTCTTCAGCGATCAGATGTTGTGTGCTATTTTAATTCATGCAACGTCTGCATGGAAATTTCTTACTTTCGTGCTTACTGTGTGGTTTAGGCGACCAGGCAAGTCTTTATCTATATGTAAGGAGATCGCAGCTCTGAACTAATCATATCGCTCAGCAATAACAGATCAATTTGGGTTCACTCGCTTTGTACATGTGTGGATAGTGCAAGACGATAAAAGCCTTTATCATAAGAAGATACATTAACAGCAATACAACAATTATGTGAGTCAGACATTTCTAGTGTAGCTTTAGTAGCCTGCTCCGGAATTCTTGATCAACAATATGGTTTTCACCCAAGTATTGCTGATATTTATGCAACTGGTTTGTGTTGTCACTAGCGGGATGTAACGCGGATAACATCGTCCATACCAAACATCTATCATCATTGTTTTCTACATTTATCACTGACCGTGGAGCAGCGTACTCTGGTATTGATATGTAACTCGATCTGCAAAATGGTTGGTATGGGGATATATGCCCTTCAATTTGCGTACATCTATCAAGAGTCCATCTTCATCCTGTATTGACAAAAGTTTTCACAACGTGTTAAAATACAATACAATGCCTTTGTCGATTTCATCATTAATAGTCTTTGCGATTCAAAATTGTACGAGCTGCGAATCCACGGTGTTGCAAATTTAAATCCATCCTTGTCCCGATTAAGTGGTATAACATTAAGAAAAATATCCACTTTAACTCCTGAGGTATTTGAGCGTTGTAACACCAATATCATTAAAGGAATAATATTTGTTAACACTTGTTTAGTGTCATTATCCGGTTTGTATATGAAGGGGACAAGTGCCACGTGATATTATCATTCATCACCGTGCTCGTTAAACTGAAATTCAGGTACTTGTAACTGCTGTGCTAAGTGTGTGATTCGTTGATGACAAATATATTTAGCAGCCTCAGTAGCAATAACAGGCGAAATACGACGACAGTTTTGTCATACCTAATAAAACAAATATATCAATATTTCTTGCACCTGTTGGTATTCGTATATTGCATTCACGTGCAAACTGTTTCAGTTGTTGTACCGTATCCGGTCTTTTATTATCAGGCACAACTATAGGTCCTAATAATACAAGTTTGTCCGCTATACGCATACGGCTTGATATTGTCTTAGTTGAATCACAGTCAGCATGTTTATATATATATATATATATATATATATATATATATATATATATATATATATATATATATATATATATATATATAAGGGAATTCGTTTTCTAATTGCAAATTTGGTCAATACATTGTTTTAATGTTTTTACTCTATCAAGATCAGAAACTGCAATAGTTTTAATGCTAGCTATTATTTAATTTACTTCTATGTCTATTTCATCAACAGTCTCGGGTGTTTGTACAACTATAGGTTCCACAACATAAGTGTTAGTAAATCTTCGTTGACGTCATATTTTCCAAGTCGTACACTTTTGTAGTTATTACCTCCCAATTCCATTGAACTTTATCTATAAACATAGTTTTATCTAATTGTATGATTTTTCCAATCGCGGTTGTTTTATCTCCGCTTTTGCATAGCGTGGTACATGGATATGGAAGTCAATGGCTAATTTATACATTAGAATATCACAGAATGTTAATGCTGGTCTTATAGTAATTCGAAATTGTAAAGTTGGTTTTTGCAGGCTGATTTTCTTTTGCATCATATCTTTCAAAAGTTGAATAGCATTTCTTCCAAAATTGTGTCAGCCCAAATTACTCATCATGGCAAAGTAAACATCAACTCAAATACGAACAGAATTTGTACATTTGTATCCAATAACATTGAATGTCTTGGTGCGTTTGTAAACGTCCTCGGCAGTTTAGGCTCCATTGGTTTTAGTAATAATTTATGGGCATTTTCTCATATATATATATATATATATATATATATATATATATATATATATATATATATATATATACACACACACACACACACACACACACACACACACTGAAGATTGGTGAGTGTGGATGCTATCGTTATGTCAATACCAAAAACATCTCTTTAATTGATTTCTGTTGGTGATATTCATTACTCAAGCCACTATATTCTTGCTATTTCAATGTCGTCGATGTCATCGTTGCAGCATTCGTCTGTACTCAACATTAGCGCTTTTATTTTTTCGTGCACAATCTCAATTAATGACTTATCATGTTTTTACACAAAATATTTACAAAGCTCATATAGTTGCTTTTCTAAGATAATTCGTAAGTTAATTAATTCATCAATTTATTCCGGTTTACGTATTCAAAAACGCATCTAATATCTGTTGGGCCTCTTGATTAAGCTGTTTGATGCATTCAAATGAAATAGCGATTTAATCTTTTCTATAACATTACATACACTTCATTCATGTGGTAAAATAAGCCGCCATTTAAGATCTATAAGAATTCTTTCAAAATACTATACGCATCTATCAGTGAATTTTTCGCCATAATATGCAATGGTAATTTTTAATATCAAATATGTTCTACCACAATTAGTACATAATATTCTCTGCAACATAAAATTTCTCTACAAAAGAAAATATCCACTTTGTGTATTGGGGATCAATAATCCTATTTCTGCAGCAGAACATAAATGTGTAGTAAAGCCACAATCAATAAAATAGGCCTGACTGAAAATCTTACCATGAATATCAGTATAATAAAAAAAACAATCATGTCTACCATAGTATTAGCTATATCGAAATTGTATGCTTCATTTTTGTCCGTAACTCAGGGTTGGAGTTTTGCCTACCTAGCTTTCGTCATGATTGTAAGAAGCAAAAAGGATATTTATTTTTTTTTTCAATTTGAGTTCAAAGCCTAACATCGTTTACAACTTTGTGGATTTTCCGATGGAAATCTATTGCGTCGTAGGTCAAGTAGGTATTTGTATATATAGAAGATTGGTACCAAAAAAATATTAATTCCCGTTTCATATCAGCCTTGGAGAATTTATTATCAGTCAGTTGAAACACAGTTGTGTTCAGATATACTTAGCGAAGAACTATTTAAATCATTTATTGGAATTACTAAGTATTCATTGACTGGATAAACACATTATTTTGGAAAGGCTTTTGGTACATCAGGTCATTCAAGACTACTGCTACAACAGTACATTCAAGACTATTAGAATTCATTTGAAACATTTCACACTCTTGGACACATGTGGTAGACCACTTAAGATTATTTACAATTTTAATTCAAAATACTTTAATGCCTCTTAACTTTTCACTTTGTAACTTAGAGAAAGAAATTATTTGTTGATTTTACTAAACTTTTTGGTTTCGATTCTTTTCGTTACATAGTTTATAACCTAGATTCGTAACAGAATTTGAGGGATAGTCCGGGATCAGCATTTCTTTGAAATGCTTAAGATATATTTAAAAGTGACTTGAATACTAATATAAACATTGTTTCGAAATTTTCGTTCCCCCTGGTAACAATCTTAATTTCACACATTTGAGAAATCTTTAGTGAATCCAACAAGCATTTACAATCTAATGCAGTGAACTTAATTTCAAGTCCTACCCAGAAAGGATTTGAGTCTATGATAAAGAATGAGTTACTTCAGCTTGCAGATATGATCTTTCAGAAGCGAAAGCATCTTTAACAAAACAGGAGATAAATAATATTTTAATTTAGTATTTGGTGGAGAAAGGAAACTCTGGATGACGGTGCTTTGAGTTTGATTATTAAGTCTTGATAAGAAATAAAAGGAATGACATTTGTATTTTATAAAATGGAATTGGATTAAACAAAGCTTCTGCTTCAGCAAGAAATAATGGAAATGCAAATTCAGAAAGTAAAAAGGGAGAAGCAAATGGAAATGCAGAGAGAGGGGAGCAATTGCAAATGCGGGGGGAGGGGGATGGGATAATTAGAATGCAACATAGAACAAAATAATTAGAATTGGGATCCTCGTCTTGCTACTTATTCTCTCTATTCTAATCAGGGTTACAAAAAAGACGATCACTTGTGGTCGAACAGGAACAAGACCCTGAGATCTTCTGTTTCAAAGGGTTATAGCACAAGCCAAACAAGCCCCCGTTTGTTTCTTTATGACAAATGGGGTCCTTATGAGCAAATGGAAACCACCTGAAATATCCAATGGCGACGAGTGGTCTGTGAGCTATCAAACTGTCTTTCAGAGATCATATCGATGGGAAATTCTAAGCTTAGTCCATGAAACTCGCAGAGTGATGATGTTAGCGATGTCATACAATATAGCGGTAGTGACTTAGGTTAAACCAATCTTCGGTTAAACCAATTTAGACCAGAAACTTTCACATCTACAACCATAAAAATGAGTGAACTAAATCAGACATTATGTTAAAATGAGCACTTGTTTACTGATGTTCCAACATGAACAAATAAAATCTGTCATAACATTGAGATTGTAGATCAAGCATGGGCAACTTCCTCCAGGAAGCAGACCGGATTACTGATTTTTAAAGCAACACACTATGATGTAAATTCACGGATAAAACCAGGGTATTTTGGCCACCCGTTTATTAGATTCGACACCTGTGGAACAGCGTCCTTACAGAGTGAATCATCTCAAACAAACATGTTTGAAAACAAGATATTCAGTATTTGCTATTTGATTTCACATGTATTCTTGTACCTAAATCAGATAATACATTCCGTATGTGTACTGACTACAGAAAAGTAAACAGTGTCACCAACCGATTCATTTCCAATGTCAGGAATATATAACTATATTGACAAAATTGGAAATGCACATTATATGACCAAGTTTGACTTTTTAAAGGAATTCTGGCAATTCCACTTATGGAAAGAGAAAAATAAATTTCGATATTTGCAAAACCAGATGGGCCTTTTCAGTATAACGTTATATCATTCTGTATGAAAATTGTCAACAGTCCTGCATTTAATGAACATGACAAAATCTGATCTACATAATTACAGGCAATTATTTAAAATGATTGTTGGTGCACGTGATGTAGGGGCAAGTAGAGTACAGATTCAAGAAGATAATGCGGGTGTGGATCCAGTGTGCTATTTTTCTAAACAAAATAAACAAGCACCGTAGAAATTATTCCACAGTCGAAAAGGAATGTTTGGCTTTGATATTAGCATCACAACATTTTGAAGTGTGTATAAGTTCAGCTCCTTCCCCGACTATTATATTCAGCAATCACAACCGCCTTGTATTCAGTGATCACAACTGCCTTTTCTTCATTAACAGAAGGAAAAACAAAAATCAGAGATTGTTGAGATCGAGTTTTGGTGCTGCAGAAATACAATTGTTACGACTCTATTGTCTTAAACTAAGAAAAAGAGAACAGCAAGCCAACAAGTTTAGCAGAATTCAACAAACAATTTATCTCCCTAGAATATAAAGTGAATATTTTAAAGAAACAAACATTATTGTGGATGAAATAACAAATGATCTTAAAAGTTTTATCACAGTTCCGAAAGTATTGAGCTTTCCAAATGAATTCCAGTGGTGTTCCAAATGAATTCCAATCTTTACTGTGCTGATATAACAATCACATTGATGTGTCACAATGATATAATCCAAAATGTCTTGGAATGATTCCTCAAATATCCCAAAGTAATATTTAGTCCAAAAAGTAAAAGAGTACTCTGTAGTTTCAATGAATAATTGAAAAAAATTATTCCTCTCAGATTACATCTGCACACAACTAGCAGTGTTTCCAGAGACTAATATTAAAATAGGAATGAATAATTTTTATGATCAGAACCTTATATAAAAATCTAAGATACAAGGACGTGGTCAAAAGTTCTCTTCCAGAGTCACCTAAATTTCTAAAAAAATAGACCTTGAACTCAAACATCAGTAAGCAACCCATTTATAACTTACAAACAAGACAAACAGCAGGTACACACCAAGACTCTATACTCAAACATGGGCAAAAGTCAAGCATGCAAAATAAATTAAATATAAACAACAGACTATTGACAATAGACACATCAGAGGAAAAATTAATGTGAGTGCAGATGCTCTTTCATGTGTATATTGTATATTTTCTGTCATTCATAAGTCATCTTCATATGTAATTTTAATTATTATAGTATCATAAGTATTTATGACTTGTGTAAAGAAGTCTTTATTGTACAAATCTTCCTTTCTGTTTATGATGGGAGACATTATGTATATTTATACTGTGTGCTTAATTTTTGTTCATAATTGAGGTTTGGGGTTTTCTCCTACCTGACTTTTGCCATGAATTTAAAAAGTAAACAAGATGTTTAATTTGAGTTCAAGGCCTGACCTGTTAAATGTTTCTGGGTTTTTCCAATGGAAATCTATTTTGTTGTAGATCAAGTAAGCATTTGTATATATGGAGGGTTGGTAAAAAAAAATTATTCATTCATGTTTCATATCAGTCATTGGGAGTTTATGATCAGTCTGTGGAGTCAGTTACAGATGTGTTCATATACAATTCAAGAAGTACACTTTATATTAATCACTCAGTGGAATTACTAAACGCTGACTGGGTTAAAACACCATTTTTGGAGTTGTGAATTCATTCAAAGACATTCTGAAAGACTACTGCGCATCAGTCCATTCAAGACCAAGTACAGCTAGAACATTCAAGAGCTACAGTTCAATTCATTCGAACTTCCCAAACTTTAGGACTTGTAATAGGACATCAGGATTATTTGAGACTTAATTCAAACTACTCTCTCTTAAATTTTCACTTTGTAACAGAAATAAATTGCTAGTTTCGCTTCTTTCTGTTAAATAGTTTAAGACCTAAAGTCATAGCTATAGTACAGTAGTATGATAAAGGCAGTTTTGTGGTTTCTGTTCTAGTTCAACAACCTCTATCCCCCACGACTCTTCCTCTTTTATGGTCACATATTGGTCACTTTGACATTCACCAATTATGATCTTTTGGTTAAGCATACATCTGGCTTTTTACCAATATGAGCAAACATCATGGGACTAGAAGTTGTGACCTATATCAGTATTTATTCTATAACTGCCATTATCAACTTGAATTACATATGGGAGTTTCATTTTTCATTGAAGCAAAATTCAAAATGTTCTTGCCAGGTTCTGGCATTATTGTTTGCTGTGGTTTCTCAATGACTCCATCACAGTAAAAGTCATGATTGTCAAGCAACTGTTTCATCTAAATACATGCATGCAACGTCGGCACAGAAACTTTCTTCCATGATGACGACTTTTCACTGCAAATGATTCGTAAAAAATCTTTTATCCACACAGTGATATTACACCACTTAATTTATGTGTGTGTGTGTGATTTGGATTTTTAACATAGCTTTTTCCAGTCATATCTCTATGATGTCTGCAGTATGGCAGTTTATAGTAATATGGACACTGGGGCATCATGCCACAGACATGTAGCATCATGCCGCAGACATGCAGCATCAAGTCCCACCCAGTCACATTATCCTGGCACCACTGACCAGGCAGACCAATCCTAACACCAACCTCTTAATGCTGAGCTCAAAGTGAGGCATCTGCTAGTACCATTTTCATAAGTCTTTGGTATGGCTCAGCTGCAATTCGAACCTGTAACCTCCAGCATCCCAGGCAGACACTCTAACCTCTTAGGCCACCACAGCAGTCCCACTTAACTAATCATATCACTTAATAATAACAACTGCAGATAATCGAATTGGCTGCAGGCCTTTCTTCCAAACAAACAATTGACAGCAATGTCAAGACTGAGTTGTTTGGACTTATTCATGTCATTAACCTGTACAGGAAATTCAATATCACCAAGTTTGCGTAAGCATTGTTGATATTTTCGAGGCTGATCTGTATTATCACTCAAGGGATGTAAAGCAGATAATATTCCCCATTCAAAATATTGGACTGCATCAGGGATTTTTATGTTCATTACTGACTGTAGAAAGGTAAGTAAGGTGAACTATAAAGCTGAAGTTCCAATCATACGGAAATCATCCACTGAGCATATTTTTTAACTTCTCAATAATCTCTGAGTAACTATTATTAAATACATCATCACTGACCTCAGTATCTTTATGGTTCAAGATTACACAGGCACCCATTTGAAACCATGGCAGTGATAATAATAATAATAATAATGAGGACTTTGTATAGCGCCTAATCTTTAGAAGCTCTACAGTGATGATGTAAAGCTATCTTTAGTTGCATCAAGAAGCAAGATAAATTCCACATTCAAAACAATGTCAACATTGAATCCTGCTGGCAGCACTACCTCACCTCATGCATTGATACAATTCCTGGATGCATATCTGATAAATGTTTTATGTCTTTGTTTGACCTGCCTTCACTTGGGATAATTGCCCAGTAATTGTGAAGATCACAAGAGCTCTTATAATACTTAAATTCTTTAGTGGTGCAATATGTGAACATTTCATTTATTCTCAACTATACATGCAATTTCTAATCATTTAACTTTGGTAGGAATGTTTATATTTAATAATGCTTTTGTTGCACGAGGTTCTCCCAGTCAGACACGGTACAACTTTAAGACTTAACAGCGCCAGTATGTCAGCATTTCTTGCTCCTCTAGATGTGTAGATTATGTTGTTAAAGTTGCCACTGTAGTGATTGATCTGAAGGGAACTTGCACAACAGACTGTGGTTCATTTATGGAATCTAATAACTCAAGTATGTTAACTCTTCACATATCACATACTGCTGTCATGCAATGTTCCTCAATTGATTAATGGTAGGCATCCTGATATATAAGGTAAATCACTGTTTAATTGTAAATACATCAATAATTTATTTTTAATTATAAATGCTGTCAAATAAAGTTTTAAGCATTTTTATTTTACCATGATCAGAAACTGCAATTGCTTCACTCCTCGCTAATTCCTTAACTGCATCTTTTTGATTGGTGTTCGTATCATTTCTACAACCTTAGTTCAATGAATCTTTGAGGGCATGCACGATGATACTCATGAACATATCCACATTGTAGACAAAGCTGATCGTAAGACTATCATACCACATTTAAGGCAAGGTTGAGCACCTGGACCAAAATGTAATGAAAGCAAATGCGATTACAGTATTCATAATGGATAATGTACTCCTTGCCAAATATTATACCTTGTACAAATATTCTCCGACTGTATGACCATTTGCTGTAAAATACTTTTCATTATGTGATATATTAATAATTTCCAAACTCTGGGCAGTGCCTTGTAAACAAACCTTTCCATCAGGCTCATACACTGATGATTACCATCAATTCATTGTTGTGTCTGAATATAATTTTTGACAATCCATTATCTGGTCAAATCAATGCATGTTGATCAGTACAAAGTACTGATCAACTCTTTAATGACATCAAATGACGCAAAATGTCTTCCACTACCCATATATCCATAGCAGCTGTTTCTTTACATGTATATATCTTTTTACATAACTCAAAATGCATCTTTGCTTAAACTCTAAATCTGACTTCTCATGTTTTTCTCATACAACTAGCCAAGTTTATATCACTGCTGTTCTAAGATCATTCCTAAGTCAATTAATTTACTGATAACCTCCGGATATGCGTTTGAAAACTTAAACATCTTTTGGGCATATTTGACAAACCGTTATGATGCAATTAATTAAAGTGATTTAATCTTTTCTGAAATGTTAGAAATACACCATCACTATTATAAAATAATTCCAGAATAATAATGCTCATAAATTCCTTCAAAACACTATATGCATCAGTCCGTGAATTTTTCGCATTTTGTAATCTACTGCAGTGATTGTTTAATATACAATTCCCCCACAATCATGGCAACAGTAAAATATTATCGATGGAATATTTTAACATCTACTTTAGTGGCAATCAATAACTGTATTCCTGCAGTAGTATTGGCTGCAAAGTCACAATCAATAATAACAGACCTGTCTGTGATGCCTGTGAGATCACCATCTCAGCCTCATTGGTAAGTGATTGCCTGCTGTCAAATACCTAACTCTACTGGCAAGCTGTGAAATTTTTGCTTCAAAAAATTATGAAGGATGTCCTCTATGATGTCTTCTACATTTTCCCACTGTCAAGCTGTGGAAATTTTACTCCATAAAAATCATTAAAGAAAATTGCAGATCACCTTCAGCCCACCTCAACAAACCATTAAGACCATACCAACTGAGCTGTAATTTGCTGCAACACAAGTGGCAGCGTGTTGATGTGGCTGGTTGGATTGTTATTGCCCAACCATAATAAATGCACTCACAAAAGACAAAAGAGTAAAGTCACAAGGTAAATAAGTCGCTGACCTATATCAGTACCCGAAATCTAAAATACTCATAATGATACTACTCAATATGGCCAACATAAATGCTATGCATCATTTACTTACTTCTACTTGAGTTTTATTGGCATAGTAGATTTTTAATTCTAATCCATTCAATCATGAGTGACCCAGTGTCCTCACATTCCTTACCACAGCTGTGTAATACAAATATGTTCAGTGGCATGTACTCCTTCAGTACTCCACAAGGAAAAGTGTAATGTTCAAATAGTAGCAGTTATCATGACTTTTAGTTGTTGACCCCCACCTTCATCCCAAAACAAGGCAGTTGGTAGTCCCAGTCAAGTGCATGCCCAAATCAGTCAAAAGTCTTAAAAGGGATACACTGATGAATGGAATTCAATTGCTGAATCAAAGTTTAACAGGAAATCTTGAACTTTGCGAAATCCAAAGGGTGATGATGGCCAATGTTTTAAATACCATACAACCATACATATTTGAAAATGTTGAAAAACAATAATAGCAAACAAAACAACATAATAAATGTCACTTCATTGAATGGTACTCTATTGTTTCACAAATCAAAGGAATCAAAATGTCTGCTCCTAACTAAAAAAAATTCCAATTTTTTCTGTACATCTCTCCTAGTATGCTTCTGAAGGTAGTGTATCCCCTAGGGATGCAAGACTGAAAGTCAAAAATCTCCTTGATGTCAAAACTGGGGGTCAGACTGAGTGAAAAACAAACTTTGGTATCAAAACTGGGGGTCAAAGTAAACATTTGGGGGGTCTCTGAAGCACAAATGAAGGTAAAGGGAAACACTGGCTTCCTGACTTTGATATGTACCCAATGACAGTTCAGTCATTTCATTTTAGCCATGTTAATTGCTTGTAACTGTTACAGCATGGATCTTCTTGTGCATAAAATTTTATTATTTCATCTGACATTTCTTGTATTCAGACAATGAAACATTTTGGTTTTGTTTTGTGGAGTTAAATTGTATTTTCCTGCACATGGTAGTCTATAAATGGCAGCCAGTATACTGATAGGGGAAGAACCAAGGAAGAACCACCGACTCATGGGAATTTACTGGCAAGCTTTCTCTCTCACATAACCAGATTGGTCAAGCCAAGACTCAAACCCACTGGGATAGGAGTGAGACCTGAGTGGTCGGTAAAGACGAGAGTTTTAGACCAATCAACCACTTGTGGCCCTAAAGCCTTCTGGAATCAAATAATACTTTCTTCTGAGGTAAATCACACATGCATGCTTCACAAAACAAGTTACTCACAATAACAAAGCATTAGTGTCTTGACTTAAAACGTTTTCTTCAATAATAGCAACAACAATGATGATGATGATGACTGTGATGAGGATGATGCTAAAGGAGCATGTCTGATGGTCTTCAATTTTGAAAATGAGAGTAAATGAAGAAACACCAGACTGACACATAGAGAGATAACAGGTATGTATGTAGTAATATGTTTAACTGCAGTTTGGCATAAAAAGTGGCTATATAATGCCAACTAAATGAAAAGTTCCAAAAACGTAAAAATTAATCACACAGAATTTAGGACGATAAACCTTTCCAAATAGATGTAAACAACAAAATATAAAACATAAAAATGTTAAAATTCTGCCAAGAAGCTCTGATTTCATTGTATTTACTATGAAAAATGCAGGAGGTAGGGGCTTAATGTTGAGGATTTTCTGAATTTGAAAGTTTACATTTTTTTTTGGAAGGATTTGGAAGTACAGGATTTTAAAATATTTTCAACATTAATTTTTGGAGTTTATAAGCAAGGATGAATTTATATGCCAAATGATGGAATGAAGCTTGGTGAAACACACTGTTACAACTCTATGGTCTTAAACTAAGTAACAGAAAAAAGTGTAAATCAACAAGTTTTGCAAAATTCAACGAATAATTTTTTTTCCATAGAATACAAAGTGAAAATTAAAAAACAACTTACAACATTGTGAATTAAATCACAAATAGTCCTAAAAGTTCTATCACATGTCCAAATGTATGAAATTCCAATTGAACTCCTGTGGTGTTGCGAATAAATTCCAATAGTGAATGTGTTGATGTACATGTAGTCTTGAATGTGCTAATGTGCCAATGGCCTGGAATGTAGTGAAGTGTTAACAGTCTTTTTATCACAATAATATAATCCAAAATTCACTCCAATTACAAATTAATGTTTTAGTCCAAGATTATTATTTAGCACTTTGTGATTCTAGTGAATAATAATTTGAATAAATCCACCCAAATTAAAAACTGAACACAACATTAAGACTAATTTCACTTCAGATGTGAAGACAAGAATGAATAATCCTCAAGTAAAGATGTTTATGTACCCCTCCACTTGACCTGGGTTGCAATAACCAATCTCTAGAAATACTCTTGTCAACTCAATGGAAAATTTCTTTTCTGGAACTTCTAAGGTCAGAATCAAGACTATCTTTAACTCAAACTGAGGTAAACATGTTTATAATTAATAATGAACTGAATAGTTAATCTATAATCATGGAGAAATATTAGCTATGTATTATGTTGTTTACAAAATAAATGTCACTGGTCAGGCACACCATTAATTTGACTTTGGAAAAAGATCAATTACAAAATATAGATATACATAATATAAAATCATTAAAAGAAAAGTCAACAAACACCACAAATTAAATATAGCTAACAACATTATTTGTAAGGTTAAAAGGAATAGAAGATAGCTTGGTAGCATACTGATGAATCACTTTCCTTTGCTAATTTGCATTTTCATTGCATTTAATTTTAATCCCTTTCTCCAAGCTACATTTATTTTGGGCCCCAGGTGTCTGAGTGGTTTAATGAGCTTGCATTTACAGATCAATCACATCTCACCTGTCTGAGCAGGGTAGTCTCGAGCTCAAAAGCCTGGAAGTAGCATCCCATGGATTGGTGGTTCTTCCCGGGTTCTTCCTCCACCAGATATACTAGCAACTATGTAGCCTATCAAATGCTGAAAAATGGCTTTAAATCAACAAAAACCCAAACCACAGCTACATTAAAGGGAAGTAACTCTTGATGAATTGCTTCAGTTTGGTTATTAGTTGCATCTCTTGCATAGAAATAAGTCTTGTGCCTTTTCTTGGTTATTCGACTTCTGATACTGAACAATAACATAATTACCTGTTAATTGTTGAAGCAGATGCCTTAAACAAAAATTGGTCAAATTAATTCTAACTGAATTGTTCCAAAAGAGGAAATAAATTTGGTTCTATAAAGTTGTCATATTTACTTCATAAGTTTATTGAGCAAGAGGTCAAAGTGGGCCAGATATTGCTCACCCAGTATCTAACAAATGTAAGCTTTTACATGAAAATTCATACATGTTGTGAACTTTTGGAAAGAAAGAAAAGTTTGGTGTGCTTGCTTGCCACAGTGTCTATTAGGCATAACAAAATATGTTTCTGGTTTCATTCTAAGCAAGGGGCCCCGAGTGGCCGAGTGGTCTAAAGCGCTGATCGTTACAGATCACTGCCATCTCACCTCTGTCTGCGTGAGTTCGAGTCCAGGCTCGGCTAACGTGGGTACGTGAGAAAGCCTGCCAGTATCTTCTCGTGGGTCGGTGGTTCTTCCCGGGGTTTTCCAGGGTTCTTCCTCCACCATTAATACTGGCCGCCATGTATAGCCTATCTTGTGCTGAAAAATGGCGTTAAACCCTATAACAACAACATCATTCTAAGCAAAAATAAATCTGGATTGTATACACAGAACAATAATTTTAAAACTCATTTTACCCCCTTTAATTTACCAAACGTGAACCATAGTTGCATGACCTGACTTTCTTCTTCCGGGAAAAAAACTTTCCAGTATTACCCCAAAACATGATGTTTTATTATGGTTAGATATGCATTCTTTATATAATTACTTAATAATCTGCATCCATCTGATATACAACTTCTTGTAAACTGAACCGGTCACAATCAACAAACAGCATACAAAGGTAGCCATCTGTGAATCATGCATTCTAGTGCATATCCTGTAGTGAATAATGTCTAAATGTGCATCATGTCCAGTACTGTTACCTACGAAATATGTAATGTGAATACAGCAATACAATTTTAAGGTGCTTAGTGGCTTATAAATTTTGCTGGGCAATCAAAACTGGTGTGCATCAGAAATGCACAAACAATACCGACCTGGTTTTGGTTGTGCTAATCTGTCTTTCAGAAAACACAACACAACCAATTCATTCCAAACACCACTTTCCAAGCTAACTTATATACAAAATATTAGCCTTTCTTCGAGGTATATTTTTATTTTATATATTTTCATCAGCTTTAAATGACAGATTATTCACTATAATACCTAAGGTATTATTCTGCAAATTTATTTAACATGTATTGACATTGTCAAGTCAAGTATTCCCCCCACCAAAAAAATTTCTTCGAGTTTAAAATATTTTCCAAGAGAACTCTCTTCCAAACTCAAATCCTGAGATTCTCAATAGATCTGATCACAGGTAATTTCACTTTCTTTAATACGCCAACTGCTGTTTTGTCTTCTTCAGTGATAAAAAAGTCAGTCAATCAGGTATAGGATTACCTCATTAATATGCACTGAACTCAGTCATTACAAACCCCATCGAAAATCATGATGCTCTAAGTGCATAATTCAAGTTCAATCTAAATCAAATCTGAAATATGGCTTCCAGAGCAGTAACAAATCCAGCCAATCAGATGCAGGATCACATAATTAGTATGCATGGATATAAGTATATATTCCAAGTCTGATCAAATTTGGATTAGAAAATGTGGACTTCAGAGTGCTAGTAAGCTCAGTCAATTAAATGCATGATCATCTAATTTGTATATTTCAAGTTTAATGAAAATCAGACAAGAAATATGGCCTCCTGAGAGTTAACAAGGTTAACCAATCAAATACAAGATCACCTCATTAATATGCATGGACTCACTCATTATAATACTCTTCAGAGCTTATCATAATAAAAACTTCAAGGTTTATATATAGATGGAGTTTCTGGCAGACATTTTTTAAACATGTTACATTCAATTACTGTATAAAGACCTCAACAGAAACTGGATCAAATACTTTCTACTTCTGAGTGAAGAACCAAAGAAAAAACATGTAGAAAAGAATGATTTTGTGCTTTTATCAATTTAAAATAAATTCAGTTATGTCAGAGCTTTCATTCTCCTGTTGGTTGCCGAAATGCGGTCATTGGCCCTGTCCACTTTAGTGGTCAGCTTGTCCAGATTCTCATTCTGACACACTTCCTCCTGCTGGACACTAAGGGCCAGGCCTTTCAGGTTCTCCAGTGTCCGACTGATTTCAGCCACCTCTTCATCACTGACCACTTGCTGCTGAGCTGACTGCTGAATCACTGGCTGCTGACCTGAGGTCATTACATTTTTTTCTACAAGTCCTCCTCTTGCATCATGGGAATCACCAATTTTAGTAGGGTAATCTTGTGCGAAAAGGTCTGGAAAAAATTTAAAATCTTAAAGTGAAAATAAGTTCTTTTATCTCCATCACCTTTACCTTCAAAAGTAAAACTTGAGTTGGAAGTAATTTTGTTACCAGTAATGCTATATATATTCAAAAGGGTTGCAACGTTTCAATATCCACCCAGGTCAGCCCAGATCAGCTGCCTCAGTACTTGGGAAAAGCACTCAGTTCCGACTTTCTCAACAAGATTAAGCCAATATGGTGTTAAACTTGCCATTAACAAGCAACTAATACAAATATGTGTGTGTGTGTATATATATATATATATATATATATATATATATATATATATATATATAATAATAATAATAATAATAATGAGGACTTTGTATAGCGCCTAATCTTTAGAAGCTCTAAGCGCTTTACAACATTTGACAACACTTAAAAAAACATATATAATGATATGATTACAAAAATAAAAACAAACACCACGAAATTAGAAAACAGAAAATATGTTGTAAATATTTAAGGCAAGGATACATTATTAGGTCTTTAAGTCTGTTCTTGCAGTTGAAATAGGTGAGTTTTAAGAGCGCTCTTGAATGAGATCACTGTATCTTTGTGTCTAAGTGCAGTGGGCAATTCGTTCCACATTGCTGGGCCCTGGTATGCAAAAGAGCGTTGTCCATACGATTTCATTTTCATAGTGGGAATAATGAGAATACGAGTGTCAGAAGAGGAGCGTAAGTATCTTGCAGGTGTGTACACATGGGTGAGGTCAGATAGGTATGTTGGACTGGAGCCCGTCGGTGAAACGTAGCACAGAGAACAAATTTTGTGTTTAATTCTGGATCGTATGGATAGCCAGTGTAGGGTAGAAAACAGGGGAGAGGCGTGCTCTGATCGTGGTACTCTAAGGATGATTCGAGCAGCTGTATTTTGAACTTTTTGAAGTTTCTGAAGTAGATATTGAGACGAACCAGACAGAATTGAGTTACAATAGTCCAGTCTTGAAGGTACTAAGGAACACACAAGTGTTTTAGTGGCATCAACTGAAAGATACTTGCGAATGGAGCTGATGTATATATGTATATGTATGTATATATATATATATATATATATGTATATGTATGTATATATATATATATATATATATATATATATAACTTTGTTTTACAACTAGCCTATGCACTTTCAACTTTCAGATAGTAATAAGATTTGACATGTTTAAATTTGACAGAATACTCCTACTAGATCCTAAATCACAAAGTTTTGTGAATCAACTTTTTTTGTTTATTGTTTGCCTTTTTTTGGTCTTAGTTTTATTAATGTTTCTGACAAACACTCAATGAGTAAAGAACATAGGCTAGTGAAAACCTTGTTCTTCACTGTTCATTGCCCATTTTTTAATAATCATAATTATTCCCTGACAATCTCTTGCTGCATCTTGTGCATGCACTTGAAAGGACTGTTCTTCCCCCCCCCCATATATATATATATATATATATATATATATATATATATATATATATATATATATATATCACTGATTCTTAAATCTCTGTATTTGCAGGACATGTCTAGCAGATCAATGATATTCTGACTAATACATACTGTGAGAAACTGAACATCAGCCACCTTATCTAATTAAAATCAAATCAGTTTAGACCAAGTTTAATTTACATTAATCAGTTCCTTACAAATGCAATCCCCATTCACATTATTTGCATTCTTTGTGTACATGACTGATGATTAAATTTCTGTACTTGCAAGATGTGTCGGATCAAACAACCAGATTTCAGTCATGGCCTAGGCTATATCAAATTTTCTTTTATTTGTTTATCAATTACACTCTCAAAAAACCCCCACCATAAATACAGAATGTAAAATTCAAAGATCACTGGGTCCAGTTTACAGACTGTTTCTTTGTAGGACAATCAAAAAAGTGTTGATGACTATGCCTAATATAAACATGACTAGGTTTATGTTACACAAGCTTTGTCGGACAATCGAACTGAGGTGACAGTAACTAAGCTTGTTTGGTCCATGTTTTCCCAATTGTTTAAACATTTCACAGCCACAAAGCACAAGACAATAGCGGTGTGAAAGCTTATCTCATGGACTTACCAAAATCCATATAATTTAATGATTCCCCAGGGTCTGCACTATGGACGTGAAATTAGTACCTCATACCACTTGGTTTCAGCAACAGTGTGCTACAAAATATCAATACATTATACTGTACCTTTAAAGCAAAATATGCAAAGCCCAAATTAAGACAAAAAGATGACAGCAGCAACATCTAACTTTTAATATCATCCTCCAAGACTTATTATAAACTTTACCATCTGACATTACTAGAAATGCCCCTCAATTCACTGTTACATATTTCTGAGGCAGCAACTCAGCTGTCAATTAATGAAATATTTTTCACAAGTGCTCTTCAAGTACCATGATAGGACTAATGCTCTAATGTCTGAAAAGAATTTCCAGAAATTCATTATAAGACCATATCATTCTTTTTAAGTACCAAATGCCAAAACAAATCTCTGATATTCTTGACCATTAAGACTTTCAAAGTATCCACTGTGGAAGCCATACTGGATGACAGATCAGCTACAATCTGATCAGGACAAACTGGACACCCTTAAAAGACTTCTAGTGAAAACTCTCAAGCTGATATGACTATTCATGCAGGACAGTGACAAGATTTTCAAGATGTTCATTGTGGCAGCAATATTTGAGATAAGATTGGCACAATTACCAGTCATGGCCAACTATTTATCATCATTAGTCTTTTGGTGAAACTCAAGGTCAATATGTCTTTCCATTCAGGTGGTGTAACATAATTACACTCACAACATTTTCTAGATGGCAGACACAGTGGCCAGACTGGATGTCATAATAAGTCTCCTGATGAAAAGCCCATGTCAATATGACTTTTGATTTAGGAGGTACAGCACACACAACATTTTCTATATGGCTGTCATGGTGGCCATACTGGCTGTCATAATAAGTCTCCTGGAGAAAAGCCCATGTCAATATAACTTTCGATTTAGGAGGTACAGCACTCACAACATTTGCAAGATGGCTGTCATGGTGGCCATACCAGATGCCACAAGTCATGGTGGCCATCCATACATTAGTAGTGATATTTAAGATGGCCACCATGATGGCCATACTTGATGTCAGACAGCATCATTTTCATTCAGCAGCAGTTTGACATCATAAACAGTGAAAACCTCATGTTGATACGACTTTCAATAAAGAAGAGTAACAATAACATGATTTTCTAGACTGCAGCCATACTAGATGTCAGATAAATAAAAAAAACGAAAAAAAACCACATTTTCATTTAGGACCAACTAGACATCATAAGTAGTCTTTTGGTGAAACCACATACCAATGACAGCATCATCTGACTTTCTGTTACTTTTTTTTAAAAAAATTGTCAAGTCTTTTCCAAATTTTTCTCCTGGATAAAACTGACTTTTTCAAGGTTCACATATAAATGGAATTAAAAAATATTTTGGATTAGAAAGCATAAATTTTACAAATCAAAAACCGTTTCTATCTAGAGACTCTCCCATAACATCTGAATTAGACAAAACTATGTTCTAAACTGCAAGATGTTTAACTACAAACAAGTACAACTTTTAAATCTGACATTAATTTTCATGCAACTCATTTTAATTTAAAAATAAAAATGTTAATTGTGCATGCTGGCATGAAGAAAATTTCTTTTAGAAATGCACTGCTTTAAACTTTGACAAGAAGCCATTAAAACTTTTATACCTTGGTATCAAAAGCAGGACTGAATTCTCTTTACAAAAAATGTACTTAGGCAGATCTCAAGGAAAATGTCCCTATCATCTGAGTAATCAACATGGTAAACAATACACAGGTAAATGCAGGTATATGCACACAGGTATATGTGCACAAGTAAATGCAGTTACATGCACACACATAAATGCAGGAGTATGCACACATGTAAATGTGGGTATATGCACACTGGTAAATGCATGTACATGCACACAGGTAAATGCAGTCATATGCACACAGGTAAATACAGGTATATGCACACAGGTAAATGCAGGTACATGCACACAACTATATGTAGGTATATACATGCAGGTATATGCAAATATATGCACAAAGGTAAATGTACACAGGTATATGCACACAGATATTCTCAAACTGTGAATCTGCATCTACTCTTCCAAGGGACAAGTCAGTAGTCAAGTTTTCCATTACACAGCCAAGTTTTTTCAAGGAAGAGAGGACTTGTGGTTTTCCTGAGCCCTGCTTATATCTGATTGATGCCCTAGCATCTACTTTCAATGCAATCCACTCAACCTCTAATCGCGTGGTGTCAAGTCTCGGGTTCAGCCAATTAATGCAAAATAGCACACTTTTAGATCAAACTAAAGATATTAAATCTTTCTCAAATATACTAGAAACAACATATATTTATGCAGTGCCTCTGCTCATAAAAACAGTTCTGTTATTAAGTGCATGAATGCATCTCTTTTTTTTCATAACATACAGAGTCAGCCTTAGGTCCATTGGACCGATTTTGCCCAATTGGGCCTCACACTCACAAAGGCCTCGTGCGTTAGTAATTTTTAAAAACATATCTATAGAGAGAAAGTAACTTTAAAGCAATGGAAGAAAATATTAAGTTCAATATCATATAAAATTTGTTTAAAAGTTTGTTTCCAAATGAAATGCTCATGGGGGGCCCCCCCGAGCGTAAATCAAGGGGGCCCTGCCAAAATGATCCAAATCAGGCCCCGCATTTGCTAAGGCCATTCCTTCATACAATAATGGAATAAGATAATGAACTTTTACTAAGATAATGAACTTTTATTTGTCATCATCTATATTATTTTCTATAAAGTACATGGTTAGTTAGTTTCTCTGAATAATTTTTGCTTTTTATTTTCAAGCTTTCTCAATTTTTAATTACCCCTCTATGCTGCTGTGACTGGATGTTGAAAAGTTACACCATCATCATCTTATTGAAAACTCCTGCATGGTGTAACTATCAGAACCTGTGCAAGTTTCTTTCATTTCACTCATGTGTGAAAGCAATTATTTTAATTAATATGACATTTATCATTTTTTCACAGCATGGAGTACAACTTGTTACTGACTTTCATAAAATCATAACTTCAAATGGACTTTAAAAAAATAATGACATGTAATCATTTCTAAATTTCGATAAAGCAGCATTTTCTAAAAACAACTTCAAATTTTGATTTTCTAAAAACAACTTCAAATTTTGATTCATTATGCAAAATATATTAATAATTCAGTTCATAAGGCACTGGCATCATTTTCTTATTATCAGAAATTTGATTTGGCACCATGTATAATCTTCATTACAAATAACAAATGATCATAACTAACGGAATGATTATTATTAATGGAATGATCATGTTTTTAACATCCAAAAGCATGCTTTCAACAAGCATCAGAACATGCGCAATTTTGGTTTGCTTTCATTCTAGTATGAATGTGATTCTTTTGAAAATTTGTTGGAGATCTTTTCAAATCACACATATAATATAATATAGTATTAATAAAGTTCATGCATTACTGCCATTATGTTAATATCATTTACAACATGGTTAGAAAAATAAAAATAGGTCTGTTAATTGATAAGGGCAACAGCAAAAACAAATCAGTACCCCACCATGTACTCTCTCTTTCTCTCTCTCTCTCAATGAAACTCTTAAGCTTATCCTTGTAGTGGACATCAACAGTAAACCATTCCTAATTTACTGAGACCACTTCCACTCCATGGCAATCATTGGATGCTACTCTGCAAGAACATGTGATGTAGAGTGCAATTCTCCATGAGAAGCTGTGGCAAATCCTTCAGGACATGTGGAAAGATGGTGGAGGAACTTTTTTTTTTATTCCTCTTTGTGATCTTCCCAACTCTACAGCAATATATAGAGAAATGAAAAGTCATGTGAGCTGTATTTTATATTGTCAGTGAAATGTGAGACTGTGATATTTCTCTGTGGGACCACCAGTTTTCTATCCTGGACCTAGTTTCAGCAGAAATCCCATTGACTGCACTGGTGGATATTATGATTCCCGCCACCCCAAGAAAACATGGGGATATAAACATTTTTGCATCCTTTTAAATGGATTACCAACAAATTGGACCTACTGGTTGCTTTAAAGACAGACAGTAAATCTCATTCCACAATTAAATTGCACTGATACAAGACTGTTGGCTAGACAGAGCAGATTAAAAACAGCTTCACTGCACAATAGAATATACAAACCTTTATGTCCATCTTTATGATGTCGGCTACGAGCGGAGATAGTGTGTCTAACACAGAACACAGTATCAGGTGGAGTATCATACTCTAGCTTGTACTTAGCACACTTGTCCAGTACCTTGAGAACAGCCACCATGTCTGAACTTACAACAGCATACACCAGGTCTGCCAGACCAATGTTGTATTTTATAATCATTATCTCCCATGGGGATACAACTCTAATTTTGGAAACATCACCCCATTTCAGATACTGTACCACCTTCTGCTTGGAAGTTAATAGGATTATTCCTTCTTTAGCAATTCTGAGCAATCCTAAATTCTGAGTATTCACTTTTCCAGTTTCCAACCTTGTGTGAAGAACTTCAAATTCAAACACATCTGGAATATCAGCCCTTGACACTATCACTGGGTCTACTTTTGTGTATTCTGCTGGAAGTTTCCAAGGACCCAGCCATTTTTCCAGTCCTGTTACCAAATTATCTGCAATGTCAAGGTCTTGATGAAGGTCATCCATGGTTGCTATGGCAAGGTCAATCTGATGACCTTGCTGTTGTAATGTATTGGCAGCATTTGTCAGAGTCTTTTCAGAATCCTGGAGAATACCAATCAGTTTCTTTCCCATTTTAGTCTGAGACCCGCAACTAAACACTGCACCTTTTCTTCCTTCTTTCCTAAAGAGTTTTGAACTCCAAAAATGGCAAAGAGCATTGTAAACACTTTCTCTGTCCTCAAAAGAGGACAACCAATGTTTGTCAGTCTTTGTGCAAACAACAATTGCCCCAAAAACTAGACCAGTCATTGTTTTTTTTACATCTGTCAGATTATCATATGGGATGATAAGGATTTTATTTTCAGAATCAAATATAATGACATCTGATTTGAAAGCAAGAGTGCCATAGATCCACTTTTTCTTGTCACCAAGGTAAAGAGAGCCACTGTACTCTCGAATGTTTATGTCTGGTTTGTCCGTCTTCTCCATCTTAAGATTTTATATCTATAAAAAAAAATTTGAAATAAATGCATATAAATTTAACTCAAAGAGACTCTGCCACTGTGCATTAGAAATAAAGCAACAAAAAAATTGCTGTTATTACTGAATATCTTGAGATTCAGAAACCTTTCTTGAAAGACCACTGCAGTGACTGTTATGAGAGACAATCTGTCTCGAGAGACCATAATTTTTTGGCAAAAGAGGTGGTCTTTCAAGACAGGTTCTACTGTACTTTCTTTTTTTTATCCAAAATCTTTGAAACTAAAAAGTAACAAATAAACTTACTTAAGTCCAAAGATATTCAAAATTAAATTCACCACCACACCCGATGAGCACTAATGGGATACTATCTTTCATCAAAATGTTTATACATTCCTTTATTCTTTTTACTTGATGTGTTTTTCTATTTGTTTTTATACAATAAATAAAAGTCATACGATCAGCAGGAAGTGTAGTTCTTATTCTTACATATGCAGTTATCACAATAAAAAAAGGCTGACATGCTCTAAAAAAATAAAGCTTTCATGCTTAAAGAAAGTAGGAACTCAAAAGTTATTATTTCAAGTTACAGATAATATTATCTGTTGTGCAGTTACCCCATATGTACCAACAAATTGTTGGTGAGTGTATATTTGTCGGGGCTGGCAAAATTTGTGCAGTTCTTATGTTGCAGGGACTGTAACTTTAGTATGCTGCAATACAGAAAGGTCGATGATGGTTCAACAAATAGAAAAATATATCTGGAGTAAAATGAACCACATATTCTGGCCAAGTGCCATCTTTCAGCTGGAGATCGAGGATCAGGCGTGGAAGAGAGGTCTTGGAAGTTACTCACCTTGTTTCTTAATTAGTATGATAGACAGATTCTGGTGACATAATGGATCATAGAAGTAATCTGAGGAATTTCTGTCCCTTGGTGTTATTTTGTTTCTTCCACAGTGCACAGAAATACTGAAATGCAATGAAACACCGGAACACATTAAAAACACCAAAATGCACTTCAATTATACTGGATATACCACAATCATTGAATAATTCATAACTCTGATAATTTAGTTATATAATAGAGTGGACAGCTCCAGTGGCCTACATGGTTAAGTGTCAGCCTTGGATGCGGGAGGGTGCAGGTTCAAACCCCGGCCGAGTCATACCAAAGACTTGTAAAAATGGTACTAACAGCTGCCTCGCTAGGTGCTCAGCCTTAAGAGGTTAGTGTTAGGACTGGTCAGCCTGATGTCAGGATAATGTGACTGGGTGGGACATCATGCTACATGTCTGCAGCATGATGCCCCAGTGCTACACATCACCATAAACCGCCACACTGCAGATATCGTACCAATATGACTGAAAAAAATGTTAAAGCTACGTTAAAAACCCAAAATCACACACACACACACTGACACATATAATAGAGTAACATGTACTTTCATTACTGATAACATAGTTTAATTAAAAAATAAAAGCAAAATTTACAGTACAATGTTTTTAGGGCAAATGAGTATCTAATGACTACATTTGATTAATCCATTCTTAATTGATTGTCTCTGTCCTAACATAAAAGGCAAAGAATTTAATTAATATACATCAAAATGAGCAATTATTCTTTCATGCTTTTTTGCAAGATAATTTGGTGCTTCGATTTAAAACATCTTTGTACAATGTGATGATCAAAGTTATATAAATGTCTTTACTCACCTTAATTAGATGAGTTGTTAATGGTCGGTACCTTATGAAGTGCACATTTTGTTTTTCATGCCACCTTTTAATTACCTTTACCTCACTGTCTTGTTTGATGCTTCATTAATAATATTTATTATTAATAGATTAAGCATTAAACTAATGTATACATTGTAATACACGCTGTAATAATAAAATTAAATTCTAAACTGTCACCAACAGCAACATACCGAATTTCTAGCTTCTTATTAATTTGCTCTCCAATTCTTGCCTGTTAAATTTACTGTTACATCACTAGTCGGCATTAACTAAAGTACATGTGACTCTGTTACATAACTAATATTTAATTATCATGTTTTGAATTATACATACACAATCAACGATACACTAGGGCATATAAAATATAATTGAAGTGTGTTTCGGTGTTTTCAATGTGTTGGTGTTTCTATATACCCTGTCCTTCAGGTTGTTAATTATTTTTCAACATTCAGCTCGTGTCAGCCACCCGTGTACTCACTGTGGTACAGGAATGACGATACAGAAAATATAACAATCCCAACACGTACGATTTAAAAAGATGTAATGATGATATCATTTGGAGACTACAGCCTGTACACATTTTAGGGTTGGGGAGGGAAGATAGGGCCACCGTACAAGCAGGCGCAGTGTTCTCTCTTGGTATCAGTACCTTAATATATCGTTTCACTTCTGCAGATTCTGCATATGGCTTCGTTTTTAACAACATGAAACCTCTGAAATTAGTTGAACCCTGGAATCCTAAATATCTCCAGCAAGGAGCGGATTCTAATAATGTTACTGATTTCGTCGGCCATATTGGTCTTGATAAAACATATTAGGCTAGGGAGCGACACAAAAGTTGTGCCTACCTGAGTTAACAATTTCTTTCACACCTTAGATTTATATAATGGATATAATAATTTTTTCTAGTTTTAGAAAGAAATAATTTTTCCATGCTATTTGAGGGCGATAGTTTTTAAAACATAAATGATCACAAAATCTATATCCTAAAATTGTATAATGGATCCCTTATAGGAGTGGCAGTTTCGTTTTTGAATGGTGTTGTTAAGTCCACAAATTATCTTTCATACCTGAATGGATAAAAAGAAATTGAAATTTCAAATAATGAAGAATATTGGAATACAAATTATTCTGACGCTTTGTTTATGGGAATGTAAACTGGAATCATGTTTTATAATACCTTTTGAAAAGGTAACGACAAGTGGATAGGTGTTTTTACAAACGCTGATCATCGCAGGTCTTTTTACTTCCGAACATCACCGAACGCTGTCAAATACCACTAACACAATATAATTACCACCGAACATATTAAAATAAACAAAATACATGAAAACAGCTAAATTAAATGTAATTTAAACTAAAATGACGTGCATTAAGGCATGATTTTCTTATAAGAAATATATCAACGTAACCCGGTTTCAATACAGTTATGAAATAAATCCGTATTTCCTTATATTTGACTGAATCACCCCACACTGTTTTACAATTAAAACTTGAAAGAGTAAATAAAATTCATTTTCAAATGAACGGGCAAATTTTACATCATATATATATATATATATATATATATATATATATATATATATATATATATATATATATATATATATATATCAATCGGTGGCAATTCTAACTGAACAATATATCATTTGGTCATAATTTCCCTATCCGAACACCACCGACCACTATCAAATACCGCCGAGCACCACCGAACACAGAAAATAAAATAAATATACTTGAAATAAAGATACCACATATTTTCAAATTAAATGAAGTTTATAACAAAAATATGATTTTCTTTCATGGAATATATAAGTAAAATAATTTCCATACCAGCTATGACATATTCTATTTATGTTAAAATGACTGGGGGAGGGGGGGTCTTCATATTATGCCATAATATTTTTCCCACATTTTCTTTCTCTCTTTTCTTTGATTTTGTCTTTAATTTACTTTGTTTAGTTGTCTTTTTACCTTTTAATAACCTAGTCTTTTTTATATCGTTATATTTATTAAAAATTTATTTATTTATTGTTATATTTTTATGTTGTTTTGTGATTGCCCTTTATGTATTAAGAAATTCTCAAACAAGCCCAGTTATCTTGACGAAACAAACAATTATATATTATATGGAATTAACCTTTTTATATTTACATTATGATAATATCATAACACATGCATACTCTCACAATTAAGATTTCAACAAAACAATATGAAGTTGATCACCTTTTGTTTATACAAAATAAAACTATTTATAGACTTTCACTAGTATTATAAATGTAAATTTATCGTCTACAGCTTATCTCAGTCCATATGTTTGGTTTGGGGGGGATTGTATTTTTGTTTTTTTTTGGGGGGGGTGTTTGTTTCTTTGGGGCTTGGGAGTTGTGGTATTGTTTGTTTTTTATTGCTAGTGTCTTTGCTTTGTTTATGACTGAATACAGTCCATCTGAAGAAGCCATCATTGTTGCGTGTCTCTTTTTTTTTTTTTTTTTTTTTGTTATCACAAAGGAATTTAACAAATATTTCCAATTTCTGAAATTCTGCCTTGCATCTCCACAGCTGTTGTACATTTTTCTCTTATTATTCTACAAAACGTTGGGCAGTTGGCACACTTGTCTTTTAATTCAGATGACTGCGTTCGAAATTGGAGACTGTCATTCGCGTACACAATACCATTTGCTCCATATATGAAATCCATTATTGTGCCTCTATCTTTGGAATCTACCCTTACTCGGTTTTGTCAATAGTGTTTAACATTGTCTTTAAGGTGTTTGGTGCACAGTCTTCTTGTAGCGTTGGGAAATATATATTCAGTTCCTTTTGTCATGGCGTTTTCGTCGTCCGTTCCGAACTCGATGTTTTCTGGATTGCGTTACTCAACGCTGTTGAATTTAATCACTGAATAAAAGTGTGAAGAGAAAGGCATATACGTCTGGTATGAAGCGTCTTTATGTAATAGCATGGGTCCTGCGAATATTGTATGATCATCTGTTTTATTTTGAATAACTCTAAGGTTGTTATATAAAAAAAAAAGCTGTAACGTAAAAGGTCCATAATTTGAAAGTTCTATCAACGCCAACAAGATTTTCTGCTTTTTGTAGAAAGTTTTTTTTTTTTAAGTCTGTCGTCTGGTCATTGGTGTAACATATAATGGACAGGACTTTTCCTATCTGGTGAAATATTTGTTGAACAAATGTATGGTTGTTCATCATTGAAAGAACTTGAAATATTTCATCTGCAACGTTGTTATATCTGGGCTGGGTACTTTTCTTTTGTCTATATTTTATATTTTAATCGTGCTTGGTACCTCTCGGTGCTAGAAGATAATTATTTCTGTTCATTTGAAGATGAATTTCCTTCGGTGTTTTTTTTTTTGTTTGTTTGTTTGTTTTGTTTTTAATCTCCATTTCATCCGTTTAATTGTCTTTGGCTATGTTCTCACTTTATTGGCGGAACACAGATTGCACTTCATAGATTGCGATATTGCTAAGTGTAATTTATGTATTATAAATGATATCATGATCACGAGCGTACTACCCACATATCTTCAATAAATTTCTTAATCCGA
>JAECUM010048303.1:0-41089 GCA_016617855.1 Megalonaias nervosa
TATATATAGGTAGTTAAGCAGGTAGGTAGGTAGGTGTGCATGAATACATATATATGTCTGTGTCTGTGTGTCTGTCTATCTATATGTATGTATATATGTAGGCATGTATGTATGTATGTATGTATGTCTGTATGTATGTATACTTTATATTTCGGGGCCCGGAGTAACCTAGTGGTCTAAAGCGCTCACCGTTACGGATCACTGCCATCTTAATCTCTGTCTGCATGCGTTCGAGTCTCGGATTAGGCCAATGTGGGTATGTGAGAAAGCTTGCCAGGACCTTTTCGTGGGTCGGTGGTTCTTTCTAGGGCTTTTCCGGGTTCTTCCTTCAACATTAATGCTAGCCTCCATGTATAACCTATCTTGTGCTGAAAAAATGGCGTTAAATCCTACAACAACAACAACAACAACAACAACAATAACAACTTTATATTTCACAGCGATTCATGCGCTTGGAAATGCAAAACAGTGTAAAATGTTAACGATTGTATGCTAGTGGGACAATTGTTTGACTTTCTTTGTAACATTTGCACAATAAGCGTAAAATGAGGCACCACTATTACATATAATAGACGTTTTATAGAGTCCCTAGAGGAGTAAAATCATTAGTGAGTGAAAGAATTCGTCGTTGAAGGGATCATTCATTACAAATACGATTGAAATGCCACTTTGTTTAATAGCGTAACTATGGAACTGTTGATGTTGATAGATTGCTGATCAACTCATCGAAATCCATTAAATTTTACTAACAAGAACTAAAGATAACTTATATTTCTGAGATAAATTACAAATAAAGGAATCATTTTTTAAGGTTAAATATATTAATGGAAGTTGGGATTATCATCATATGTAAAAATTAGAACTTACGAAATTGGCTGCTAATAAAATATAATATTAAAAATTATCCGTTGTACTTTTGACGAAACACATTTATGCATAATGCATCATTAACTGAATTATTAATGATTTGCTGATTTATTATTTTAATGATTAATAATAAACAATTATCCAATATTTCCTGATACATTGATTTATTATTTTATATCCTTTGTGTTTCTTTGTTTAAAGCAAAATGTAGGATACATTTATAAAAATGCAACTAAAATCTCTCTTTTCAATAAAACACAGTTAGAAATTCTAACCACGGATTCAACATTAATAGATACAGTTTCATTTGAATGTTTCTGCCCAATAATGAAGATTGGAACAAATTACGTACTTGTTTTAGATTTTGTTTTGAGATAACATTCAACAAATGTTTAATTCAGTTTATAAATATTTCATATCATGTAGAATAGAATACATTTTAAACGTTATAGAATGTACAAGTTTGAGATCAAGATAGTTCCAGGCATATAGGGAAAGGCAATGCCATATTCAATGGGGGAAGCGTAGGACAATTAAAACAACAAACAGAGACTTAGCTCAAAATCATGTGTTACCAATCTATGGCCATAAACTAAGTAACAAAAAGAAGCGAAACCATCATGTTTAGTAAATTGCAATTACAAGAAATGATAATTAAATCCCAAAGAATCATAAATGTTCTATTTCGAGTCCAAAAATACGGTCTTCCAAATGAATTTCAGTATTGAATATATACCAAATACCTTGTTGTATCAAAATGAGATAATCCAGAACACGTTTGAGTGAATTCAATAATCCCAAAATAGTGTTTTAGTCCAAACGTCCATGAGCACTTTGTAATTCCAATAAATAATTTAACAAAATATTCCTCTTAAATTACATCCCAACACAACTAAAAGTGATTCATCAGACTCATTGAATCAGGAAAAAATACCCGTGTTTACCGCAACCTGAAATAAAACCCAACCCAAAATGACCAGACTTGAATCACACGTTCGCTTCCAGAATATTCAAAGCTTGTATAAAGACTAGATAGTGAACGAATTAAGATCACAAATATCTGGTACACATATAAATTGTATTCTCAATCATGGACTAAAGTTGAGGTACAATATAAATTAAATATTCATGACACAAGACTCGTTAAAGTTCATGATCGTAATGTGATTTTCAAAATAATCATTCAACATTTAAATAAATGAAAATAAATACATAGTAAAAATAAACAAGGCACTATATTTATACATCTGAAGAATCTGCTACAGTGCAATTAAAATCTTACATTTGTGTATCTTCACCTAGTAGGGGATACGAGAATGTCGCTTTTCTTGCACCGGAAATGTATCGGTAACATTTTTGAACCACTTGATAATATTAGTTATTTCCATCTCTATCAAGGTTCAAAACAACTGTTGACAGTGTGAAGTAATTGTTTACAACAACAGTGCTACAATCATGCCAACAGAAACTACTTCTTTCTGTTTTAAAGATGGTATGTAATTTATGCAGATCGGAAACAAAATCGTATACCTACACACCTTTCGTTATTTGTCCCAAAATTGGAGGATTCAATTATATGCTATTTATCAAAGAGGCCATTAGATTCCTTTGCTTCTATTCATCGCTAGTCTGCCGTAGAAATATGTAAATAAATTGCATTTTCTGATATGTGTGAAAAAATTGTTTTGTTCGTATATAATTTGAAAAGAATCTTTCACTAAAATTATTCATTGGAAATACAAAGTACGTATTGACTTTTGTACTAAAGCAATGCTTTGGAAGTATTGAAGAAGCATTCAAACATGTTCTGGATTATATGATTGTCATGCATCTAGAAACTTGATCATCAATACATTCACGATAATCGAATTCATTCGGAATATTGACCGCTCCGGCGGCCTAAGTGCCTAGAGCCACCTCCTGGAATGCGGAAAAGAAAAAAGAGAAAGAAAAAAAAATTGCAGAAGAAACGAGAAGGAAATATGAGAGAGAGAGAGAATATGAGAGAGAGAGAGAGAGAGAGAGAGAGAGAGAGAGAGAGAGAGAGAGAGAGAGAGAGAGAGAGAGAGAGAGAGAGAGAGAGAGAGAGAGAGATGCAAGGTAGCGATTCAGACAGAAGAAAGTGAGAGGCAGAGAGAAAAACGGTAAGGATAAATGCTGAATGATAGTAAAAAGGGGAATGCAATTGACATTAAACGAATTTAAACCTTGCAGGTGGACCTTTGCATACAAGTGCAAGTTTTGAAGTTACCAGAAATGTTATGTTAGTACCTCCTTTGATGGATACTGAACTTTTTCTGCACTTTGCGAAATTACTAGAATCTTGAAATTGACAAAATAGCAGTGAACTTTATTATTACAAAGTGTGCTCATTTGGCAATGCAACAAAATGTTGACTGGGATGGAGTTAAGGAATGCGTGTAGAATAATTTTGAACTGGTACCTGATGCATACCGACAAATATTTAAGTGTTGTAGTAAATACACTGCGCAGACCCAATTCGAATTTGCAAATATTTAATATAGCAATCTCGGTTAATATTATGATATCATGCAACTCATAATAATTGAAGAGTTCAAGAATTGTGCAGTGATTTAAAGACCAACCAGCACAAGTAGGAAACTTTGTGAAATGCTGCTCGTACAGCTGATGATTATTCCTTGACTCACAAAGTTTCATTTGTTAATAAGTCCTCGTCTAAGCAGATCTTTTGGTGCAAAAATCATCTGTGTCTGAGACGAATAGTTCCAAAATCTCTATCGATGACAACGTGTTGGAATCAAACTTTTGATAAGACTGATCAAAAATCCTAATGTCTTTCTATGTGAACTTATTTCATAAAGAACGGGCACGTTATTTCCAATTCCTACATTCTGAAAAAGAAGCAACATAATAAGCTATTCATCACACAGTGGTCTTGGTTATTTTTTGCGAAATCAACACAGTGGTTGGATCACACAAACCTGATTGTATTATAGATAATAATAAACCATTCATCCCCAAAGGTTCTATATCAACTACTAGTAATTTTATCCCGTTTAAAATATAAAGGAAAACAGGAGAGTCGCAGTCTCTTTTTACCAAGTATCTTGAATTTGTCAGAGAAGCTTTCTTCATGTGAAGGTGTTCATAGTCAGGGAGTAGAGCGCGGCTTTGTTGATGTTCTCCTCCATTGCGTAAATGTGTCCTCAGACTTGGTCTCAGGACCCGTAACAGTCAGAGCTGTGGCTTCTTTACCTATCGAATGTATTCATTTATCCATAGGCAATTACCTAGTTGGAGATAAGGTTTTGGACAATTGCCACTACTCAAGGTCTTCAAAAAGGTAGCAGAAAAGAGAGAATACCACGTGTTGCATAACGTAACAATAAAGTTTATTTCCCTAGAAAACAAAATCATGATGTAAAAGATAACTTATGTTATTGTAAATTAAATCTAAAATAATCTAAGAATTTCTAACACACGTCCGTATCATTAAAGTTCTGAATAAACTTTAGTGGTAATCCAATATTTTTCGACAATGCAGGCTTAAATGTGCTTGTAATGTTCTGTAGTCTCTTATAACAAGATCACGATTCATATTTATTAGTCGAAAATTTAAAGTGATGTTTCTAAATACGGTAGATTTTGTCACACTTATCAAATACTAGGAAACCCAATTAAATAGTATCTATGGTTCATCAGTACTAAATTCCTGCATTTTACAAACCATTTAGCAGAATAATGGTAGACTGTGTCGGTCCCTTACCTAAGACCAAGTTAAACAACCAAAACGTTTTAACCCTAATGTGTTAGTCCACGTGATTTCCAGAGGTACTTCCTTTGGGAAATATTAAATTCAAAATCACAGTAAAAGTTTTGATAAGTTGTTTGAACCTTTTTGGTGTTAGAACTCTGTCATATTAAGATATATAACAGAAAAGAATTAGAAGCACCAAGCTTGGTAAACTTCAACAAATATAATTTGCTTCCCTACATAACAAAGTGAAACTGTCAAGAAAAGGTACTTACAGTATTGACAATTAAATCTCTAATAATCAACGAATTACAGACACAAGTCCTAATAATTAAAGTTCTGAATAAACTTTAATGGAAATTCAAATTAAGTACAGCGCTAAAGTTGTTGTGGCGGCCCTATAATGCTGATATGCCAACAGTCTTTTGTTGGATCACAATACAACAAACCAAGAATTTAATCCTTATTTGCAATTTTATTACAAATTCGAAGAGCCATTTCCAAGAATGCTATTTTTAAAGAGTATTTTGTATTTCCAGAGAAAATTCACTTGAATTAAATAATCTGAATAAATAAAGTGCTAGTACGAATGAACTACTGAACAGAACTATAATAATTATGATTCTGCCTCAAGATTATAACTCGAACAATTAGTTTGTAGAAAAACAATATTATATAGTCGTCTGTTTGACCTCATGTCACAGTGAGCATTTTCTAAGAAACTATTACGTAAAGGAAATAACCTTTTAGAAAGTTATTAATTTTAACAAAAATAAAATCTTCATTACAATTGGAAGAGATTTTTATACATTTATAATATAAAGAACAAAGTAAACACAACATCCTTGACTCTAGCAAACATAATAATCCTAATAGTTAAAAAGCCCAAAGAAAAACTGCTTAGCTATGTATTAGTTGTTTACGGAATAACAACAAATCATTGATTCAGGTAAAGTAGAAAAGGAAATCGAGTTTGGGCAAAATCAAATCGAGCAAACAACTTAAGATTATCAATAGTGTTACGTGACTAGGCTCGTACAGAGTAACAAAGAAAAGAGTGAAGCCAAAAAGCTTTGTAAATTTAACAGAAAAATTTATTTCCCTAGAAAACAAGCTAAAAATAAGAAAAAGGAATTACGGTCTGTGAGTCTAATCTAAATCTTAATCCTAATATAAGTTCTATAACTAAGGAGTTCTAAATGAATCAAAGTTCGAATCCCGATGAATTCCCAAGATAAAAAGCGCTGACTTCTTCTATAATCTCTTTTGTGTTGATGTGTTAACAGTTCCTTTTTGAATCCAAGAATAAATTATCCAGCTTAAGAAGTCCGAATAATTTCCAATAAATATCTTTGTCCAAGAATTTGAATGAACACAGTAAGGTCGCCGGGGAAAATAAACTATTTTAAATTAAATCTTAATTCAAAACTGGTGCTACGTATCGGCTCGTTTAAAGTAACATAAAGAAAAGAGCGAAGACAACAAGCGTGTAAATTTTAACAAAAATAATTTATTTCCCTAGAAACCACGGTGAAAAGGTAAAAATATGAAATAGGACTTACGATTTGCGAAGAAAATCCAAACATTTGTCCTAGAATTGTGAAAAACAAATAAATCCTATCAATAAACAGTTCTAATTGAAGCTAGTCTGAATCTCAGTTCTGTTCCAAGATGGCGGATGATGACGTCAGACGAAGGTTTTACACAAGTGTCCAGAATTTTCACTTTGAATCACAATTTGTATCGTTCTGTTCCAATTTAGAATTAATTTCACTAATTGTCTTTGTCCAAAGCCGGTTGAATAGTTCTCCAGGGAAAATAATTATTATTTAAAAGGTAGATGAAGTATAGCTATCATCCATAACAAAACACATGTCGTCCTACAGTCTTTCTACAGACGTACAAACGAACAACTCTTTCCAGCACAAAAGAATACCTTCTTCTCAAGGTATTAGAAACTCTATAAGATATTAAAATGTGATTCTCTGACTATTTCGCAGGTATCTGAGTATTTAAGGTGAACTAAAACGTCATTTCATGTACACGCACGAAGAACACATGGCGATTTCGAAATCTCGCCGTCGCAGTACAGAATGTCAACAAGTATTATTAGAAATGATCGTGTTTACAACCAATCATTTACATAGCTTTTGCCGACTGTTTACTTGAATCGACAAACCGACATGCAAAAATCGTGCTCACGCGAGTCACATTTACGTTCTAAATAAACACGACGTTTCTACCAAAATATCAGACCCTGCGAACATAATCATCATCACAATAAAAATTATAATAATGAAATAAAAATGAAATAGAAAGAATTCAAATTTTAACACAATGTAATTAAACTACATGGTCGTAACAACTGGCAACAACGAAAAAACACCACTGAGCTCTGAAGGTGTGAAATTACGACTGACTATAAAATCACTATGAACTAAGTTTTAACCCTTAAACGAGACTCAAAATGGGCCACGTGATAGGATCACGTGATCACTTAGTCCTAACAACGCAAAAAAGACTATATGCAAGCTGTCACGTCCGTAATGGACGAATTCGATTGTACATGAACGAATCTTACCATAAGATTCAACAATAAAAATGTTGTTTACATCATAGCTGGAAATAGCTCTGAAATCAAGGTCACAGACTGACACAATGTAAACAAGCTACTGCATGTTTATCAGGCTAAAAGGAACTGAACTGAATTTACTGGGAAAATGTCAAATCCAGTGAATAAAGTTATCATTAAAATAACATATAATGAAATAAAAATTAAATAAAAGAGAATTTAAAACTAACACACAAGCAATTAAATTACATATACGTAACAATAGCATATAAGGAAATAAAATAACCAAACTAACAAGTGATACAAATTAAATATACACAACATTGGCCTTCCTAAATCTCTCCAATTTGATCAGGAGAAATGTATTTATGTCTGAAAATTTCCAGTAAGGTATGCAAGTATTATGCACCTAACAATTTGTCTTCTGCCATCAAAGGGAGAGTGAAGGGACTTTGGAAAGATTCTATCAAATTTTGAAGAATATGATTCACTCATATTGTTTTGATACAAGAACAGATTGGAATAAGGGTGTTCATTTACTGTTGTTTGCTGTTAGGTAATCAATGCAAGAAATATTATGTCCCAGACCTTTTGATCTAGTTCCTGGACATACAATCAGTGGACATATGAAGTTATTAAAAGTGGAACTTCATTCAAAATAATATTCCTAAATTAACCTTCCTGATTATGTTTATGATTTATACGTTGTCAAATGCTTGTGAAATTGCAAGAACTAACACTAATTAGTTGAGAATGAAATTAAGGAATGGCAGAAATGCAAACGAAAGGGGTTTTAGCCTGATAATAAAGTTATTACTCTCTTGCACGCGCCTAAAAAATCTCGTCGGGCTAAATGTCTTTAAACAATCGAAGATGAAAAACAACCTTGTCATATAATATGTCAAAAGAGTGTTTTGGTTATAGATACCCCTTTTAAGTATATAATTAATTTAGCTGCATCGGTGCCATAAGACACCCCCCCCCAAAAAAAAAAAAAACCAGAAGAAATATACAAACGATGGAATGCATTCTGATTTAGTAACTTTAGTTTAATCATTATAATGAATTAAGAAATATTAAACACTCTTGACCAGAAGCTTTAGCATCTACAAGTACAAGTTTGTGCAGAAACAGCTATTATGCCAGTATCAGCTCTTGTTTCATGATATTTAAACACAAACAAATCAAATCTACGATGACATGAAATCGTAGATTCTTCATCTGTGAGACATAATCCTTACGGAATGAACCGTTTCTATCATGAATGTTTGAAAACTGAAATTCAGCATTTGCTGGAGAAACACATAATAAAACCAAGTAGAAGTAATTGGAGTTCATCATGTATTTATGCCGAAGCCAGCTAATACGTTCTTTACTTGTACTGACTATGGACAGGTCAACGGTATAACCAAAACGGAATCATTTTTAATGCGAGGGCAAGATTATAAATGCAGCATATATCACCAAATTTTACCTTTTAAAAGGATTCTGACAAACTGCACGTACTAATAGAGCAAAAGAAATTTCGGCATTTGCAACTCCAGATGGAAGGATGCTATACTTTTGGACTTTTAATAGAACATTTAGGATTGTTTGAGATTTAAATCAAAATAGTGTCAGTTCTCCTTAAATTTTCTCTTTGTAACTTAGAGAAGCAAATTGTTTGTTGATTTTTAGGAACCCTTTTGGTTTTGCTTTTTATGTTACTTACTTTAAGACCAAGGAGTCTTAACACATGTAAAACATGTAATAACAACTCATCAGATCATGATTCATTTCAACGGCATAGGAGCAGTAGTTCATTCAAAATCTTGCAAGAACTACTTTATGAAATTGCGGTATTAACACAAACCTTGGTATGGTTAAATCCAACACGGTTCCTTGCTCTCATTCACACCAATCCAATTAAACGTTTTGAGTACGGAGTAGTACCGAAAGTTGGATAACAAGCATGTTACTCACAAATCGGTTTCTCTCAAATCGGCAAGAGATCATATCTGAAGACTTTCCTGACTTCCATTGGTTACCTGCACCATCTAGCTGCCATTGATAGTGCCGACATCTAGTTCTTCTAGCTTGCTAACGTCTGAAAAATCGTTTGAAGATTATCTATCTGTCTATCTATCTATCTATCTATCTATTTATCTATCTCGTTACTAATGATAATCTCCCATATCTACCTCAGGGTCTGTTAGATGTACCATTCAAACGTCCATCCATGTACAATTGCATTCAGTATTCGTTCGTTATTAATATACAGTTTTAGAAATTCATATTATTGCAAAGACTTCTATTTTGTTAATTATTATCCGTGTGTGTGAATTTATAAATAATATAAATATAATTTGGGCATCGTGACACTCTATCAATGGAATATACATTAAATTGTTATCTTTATTTCAGCTATAGATAGTGCGATATTAAAATTTGGGGTTGTAGCCTGGAACGATGCATATGAAACATGTAAAGATAATAACGGCAGATTGCCGGGCGTTATGTTATCAGAGAAAGGATATCAAGTGTCAGAACAGATTCTTCAGACTTCCTCTGAGAGGTTTTGGCTGGGAGCTACGTACGATCGTGCAGATACTTTTACAGGTAGGATTGCGTTATGGTGATTCTTAGCTGTATTTTTTAATGAGGTAATTGGCTTCCAGTGCTGGTTTGCTATAATTCGCATCATTCGTGTCATCAGCTGAACTAAAAGGCATTTGCTGGAAATCTACGCGCAGAAGTCGACATGAGTAGTGAATACAGCAAGATATGATACAGTATATCTTTTTTACATCAACAACTTGTGGAGAGACACCACAATACAAAAATAAAAATTCAAAATTGGCTTGCGAGATATAAATTGCTGCATCAATCCACAAGGGTAAGAATTTTCAACGCTAAAAAAATATACACTTTACAAAGATTGATGGTTTATGTGACTTGTTGTTATTGCCTGTTACTAGCTGGTATCATTGTTATACACGTGTACACGTGTAGTTTGGACAGTCACTATGTGCACACAATACTATCCGTAGAAATTTAAATTTAGCAATGAACGGCACGAAAACAAAGAAAACAATGCATCATCATCAACACCATAGAAACGAAAATAAATGCAATATAACAATATGAAACATACTAAACCTTTGCATTGTTTAGTTTAAAGTACAAGCCATTGGTAAAACATGCAATAAGCATTTAAATGACGTCTGTTCTACCAAGTGCTTGTACTTAAATGAACCAAAATAACAGCTTGATCTGTCAAGGCAAAAATTTCTGAGAAAAGAAACAAAACAACAAACAAACTACCAACCGCCTTACCAATGGCTTCAAGTAAAGCAATAAAATGTACGAATTGTAAAAGAATAAATAATATTATCCTTACTCAGATATTGTGAAATCAAGAGTTGTATTATTTTTTAATTACAATGGTTTATGTTTAAATAAACCTTCAGAAGAACATATTCAGCATAAATTGTCAGCAGCTACGTAAACACCGCCGTCCAAACAAGAATATTATGAATTAACGTTTATACTATTCACCTTATGATTTCATGGATAGGATTCTCATGCATGTAATTTCGGTGCCTGGTTTGAATCGGGCATTGCATCATACTTTGCTGCTTTAAATCCTAATATTCTGCTGTATAGGTTGTGGTTATATATGGACAATTTTAAACTCAGAGACAACAAAGCAAGTTGATCACCTGAAAGCAATCCTGTATCCACCCATTCATCCTGATTTTGAATGATGCAGTGGGAGCCTCTTTGCAAAGTCAGAAGTATCTGAACATAATCCAGCTTTACTGATGTCCTAAGTCAAGGATTGTAAACCACCACTAATTATTCCTTCACCAATTTTGTGGATTGAGCCAATCTCACAAAAGTACAATACTTTTTATTTCCATTGCACTACCCACTATCCCAGAGGAAGAAAGAGAACGCATATCTCACGAAATATGTAAAATTATTGGTACAGAGATGTTACCATCAAAAATTGTATTCTAGGGGCATAACTTCTTCTGCATTGACACTGATCCAGTGAACACTGATTCTAACAGTGGATAAAATCAACACAGATGTTCTTGTTTATGATATCTTTCAGAATACTGTTAAAATTGTCATAACTCAGAGGGAATCGATAGCACACACGTGTATGTAAAAACCAAGTGAGTTCCCATTAGTGTTAAATTTAAATTCTATTTGTTGAGGTTCAAGGTGCTTGTAAAATGCTATGAAGGACACGTATAATCATCACACAAGATCCCATTAAACAGCGACACATATTATGTATCTAGGATGATTGCTGAAATGAATCACCATCTTAAGTATTCAATCGCATAATATTTCTTTAATATATATGTGTTTATTTCTCCTTTTATTCCTTTCGTCTATATCTGCATATCGCATTGTTGTTCCAGCTTTCGACCATGGCAGGCAATGAAGTAAGTATCTTTAAAATTAAACAGTCCAATCAGAAGTGTACCTGTTAACAAGAGACTGAACTGTAATACTATTGTATTTATCAACCGTATTATTTCAGTGGGTAAAGATACTGTTACAATAACGTTTATTAGGCTCATCATTGTACCATCCAGATGTTACCATGCTAAGTTATTAGAAGTTGTACTACTTATCTGTAGTGTTAATTGATAGGATAATAGTGGTACTATTGGTATAAATCTTGCGGCTGTACATTTTTTCGATTTCTATGTTTTTATTGTGTCTATTTGAAACATTTTTGGAACATTAAGATGAGTCCTTAGCCAATATACTGACCTTTCTCCTACAACTGCATCATTTCAATTACATTGTCAATGGATGGTCTGTTGTGTTGTGTACATTTTTTCTATATCAAGAAAGAATGAAGTTTACTTCTTTTATGACAAATCTAACTGATATACACTTAGGAATTAATGACATATTTACTAATCTATTAATAGAAGAAAACAACGTTATCGGTGTAATCAATGCCTTGTCCACCCAGATGGACAGATTCTTTTATAACTGTGTTTGAACAGTTATTCAAATATAAGTTTTGAAAAACTATCCAACCAGATAAATTCATAGATTTAAATATCAATCTGGTTTCTACCCACAATGTTTGATATAAATGCAAAATAAATATGACACATTGATAGCCTACGTATTCTGACTACTTGTCTACTAGACTCCAAGTAGGTTTGAAAATACAGCTTAATCATGTAGCGCAAATACTGTATGTGGTTCCCTTAAAGGCAAGGCTACTCTTTGCTCATGATAGCATATTGAAATATTCATCAAATGGTACTTAAGAAACCTAATACGTACTGAGTACAGATTGGAAAACTATGACGATTGGCTAAGGCAGATATCAGGGCAAAGGTTGGTTGACGTTAATTCAGCCACAACTGAGATAATGTAAATCTCGCGTACGTTAGAGCAAGGATCGCGGGAAATAACTTTAAACAGAACAAACCTATATGCTTGGTTGACCGCCACAAACAGCCTGAGATAATTTTAGTAGTATAGGCAAATGGACTACAAACATTAATAACACATAACCGGCATCGATTTACCTTATGTATGTATTACATATCAACCATTTTGTGCTTGTTGCAAATATATTAAAAATGCATATCATTGCTTATTTATTTGCGAATCCCACATAAAGCAAAACAAGATATTGGCTCAAAGTCTATTTTGCTGACTCAATCATCCGGTTTTGCTGCTATGTTAATATTGACTTATTAACTTACTCCAAACATATATTGAAAGAATCTAAACGATATATATCAATTGTCTAGGCAATACAATGCATATGCGATTTGATTTCTCTATTGAATTAATTATAGCTATATTGATAAGCAAAGTCTTAGCTATTTTCGTTTTACCTGAAACATTACGCATTCTTCCCTTAACATCTGAAGTAGAATCAATATTATTGTTGTGTTCAGTTTTGAATTTGGTTTGATTGATTTATTTATTCAGATTATTATTCAATGGAATTATAAAGTGGTTAATGATTTTCTTGGATTAAAACATTAATTTGGAATCATATTGAATTCAGACATGGATATTTTGGATTATATTATTGTGATACTTCAAAAGACTACTAACACATCACCACATTCCAGGCCATTAACACATTAGCATGTTTGAGACTACAAGCACATCAACACATCCAATATTGTAATCTACTTGGCATACTATTTGAATTCAATTGGAACGTCATATATTTGAATTTGTGATCAAAGTTTTAGGATTATTTGGGATTTTATTCACGATACTGCAATTTCATTTTAAATTTTCATTCTTGTATTCCGGGAAATAAATTATTTGTTGAATTGTAGAAACCTTATTGATTTAGCAATTTTGTGGTGTTTGGTTTCATACAATAAAGTCGTATTAGCAACTTTTGTTTGTGAAATTTCAATTTACTTTCCTCGGAATGTTCCATGTACCAGGTCTTTTTATTTACAGAATTGAGAAATCAAAAGTAAAACCAATATGCTTTCATAAATTAATTTAAAGTGGAGAATATCATTTTAAATCCTACATATGAATTGGTAGAGTCATTTGAAAAAGGAACAATTGCTCTCTCTTGAACGACAGTATGATTAAGATAAAGAATTATATAAACATTTTTCTTGTTTTGAAAATATCGCTGAAAATTTCAATGCCAAAGAGGGTATAGGGAACTATGGTTACAAAGTGAATTTCTTGACAAAGCTCATGAAGTCTACGCGTCACCGTCTGTACAAAAAGTGCTTATTATTATGCGGTTAAGTAATGTCCCTTGAATGGTTATGGGTTGGTACATTAACATATCAACCAAGGTTTAGGAACTGTCAAAACGAAACTGGTCATATTCATGTCGAATTTGCAAGCAACGGATAAACAACGATCATTTGACAGGCGGTACGCAGCCAAGAAGGTGATTCGTCAAGACAACGATAAACTCAAAAACTCATATTAGTTGAAGAGTTCAAGAATTGCGTCCATATTGACATGAAGACCTACCTTGATGTGCGAAAGATCTAAAATAGAAACTGCTGTTTGAACAGCTGCCGATCATTTCTTGATACACAACGTTTCACTTAGTTATAGGTCTTCTTCTCAGCATTGTTTGGTAATAAAATATCTCAGTGTCATAAGAGCACATTCTAATATTTCTAACTGGTCAATGCAAAGTTGTTAACAATAACTATGTTTTGTTTATATTAAGTATCGATTAGTTAACTAAATCCATTTTGTAACTGCTGGTAGTGACCTTTATATGATAAACAATCACCATAAACAAGACAAATGCTGCAATTGAAGCAAATGGATTGTTTGATAAAGAAAACTTTATTAACATTAGATTAATAAAAGGTCCAAAATCATGATCGCTTTCGGTTCTCTTGCTGCTGAATCCGAGCAAGCAAGCATTATAATTAGTGATATAAAGTGAAATTGCTACTTTGTATAATTATAAAGTTTGATTAGATTTTAAAAATCAATGCTTTTTCCAACAGCTATTTGCCCTTTGACGTTATTAATGTATATTTCGATGTTTCAAATACCATTGCCAAGTAAAACAGTATTTGAAAATTTTTGTATTTGCGGTAGATAAATATATCATTTTTCAAATCATTTGAACACACTCGGTAACAAGCAGACAATAATATTGTTATGCTCCATATCGATTTGTTATCTTTATGGGTGTCAAGTGGATTGCATAAATATTGTTTCTTCTTTAAAAATCTAGTAGGCTTTGTCTTTGCTCCTCTGTCAATTATTATACATATCACCATTCATTGCATCGTAAATTGCATATTCAACACATAATATTTAGTGTAAAGTGCAAATAAGGCCGAGAGTCTGAGAACGAGAAATATTATAACAAAACTTGCAATAGCATCAGCATCAATACTATCGATAAACGTCGGTTTATTTTTGCACTTATTAAGCATCTCCTATTTCTGTTGTCTGTTTAAAGTTAATTTGTGTAGTCTAATCAAAAGTACAGTCAGTGAAGATGATGGCAGTATCAATATAAATGGCACAAACCAAATTGATATTATGCGTTCGCTATTCAGCTCATCGAGTGAACTTATCGCGTTATCGTGACTAAATAAACTAAGTTATTCGTATCTTTTTCAAAACGTCTACGTTGGCATCGCGTCAAAATTGGTATAAAAATAGGTATTATGTCATTACACAAAGTTTTTAATTGATTTCATGTTAAACTCTAGCAACGGATGAAATTAGTACAATTTAGCCATGGACCATTATTTATACTAAGAATAAGGTTTAGTGAAGTATTTTTATGTTTCTGCCCTAGTACGCTAGTAATTGCTTACCTGTTTAGAGATTTTGTATACTTTGTAGATGCATCAAAAGTAGACAAAACAACAGAAAACAATATACTGCACTAGTCGATACGAGATAAGTATAAACAACTCAAACAACGCGTGTTCGGCTGTCAGTAATATAGACTCGGATTTAAAATGTTTTGCTCAATTTATTTTAAACCGACAGTGGTTTAATGCCGTATCTTCACACCGAACGATGCAAACGTAAATATTATTATCTGGGCATTCTTGATGAGAATTCAACATAAGTACGCTTGACAATTGATCGATTAGTCAAGTACTTTACACATAAACTTTTGGGTCTCTTCCCTATTGAATGTTGCACATACCACCTAATCAGTATATTAAGTATGTATCACACATATATCCCCAATTCGTGTGGAACAATGTAAGTGCACCGGTGGATTTTATAGACCAGAGGAATTGTAATTTCTTGTTTTGTTCCAGTTTCGTTCAGAAAATGTTACTAATATATGTGCAATAATTATATGTTCCAAAATTGTTATCACGGGTCTATTAACACGGGTGACCTGTCAATCCTTGGCATGATACTCTCGATATTTGTCTTCCATATTGCGCCAAAGTTTGTTGCTTCGAAGACAGCCGACTCCAGCTGCAACATATATGTATGGATGTACATAATGTAATAATTATAAAAATAAAAACAATGTTATTCGATGCATTGTCTTTATTCAAGAACCAATTTGAAAGGTGAAGATGTATTGCAAGGTCATCAGTGTTAAGGTTAGTTTAGCCTGTTCCTTAGTGTAGGTTCTGCTATACTTAAAATGTAGTGAAAAAGCTTGAATAAATCTATTTATGAAGCATTTTTACAAGACAATTCATGATTGATACATTGAATATTAAAATATGTTCTTTGTCTGAAATAATAATAATAATAATAATAATAATAATAATAATAATAATAATAATAATAATAACAAAAAGAAGAAAATGAAGAACAAGAAGAAGAAGAAGACAAAAAAAAAGGATCATGGCATTCAGTGCATATTATATGTTTAAAAAGCATGTTAAAATTAAAATATATGTAGTTAGATGTTCGGTCTTTTTCCATTTGTGTCTGGTCAGAATAGGTTTCACTGTATGTGTTGTTACCTGGTTTTATTTCGGACACATCTGTATTCTGTATCATCTCGCTTTCTGCAGAAAAACGGATCCCGGATTATAGAGGGAAAAAAAATTCCTATGAAATCATATCTTATAAATGACTGAGAAAATGTTATTTTGGTTTAGTTATTCATGGTGCCATACGTATGCCCTTTCTTAAAAGTTAAGTAACTATAAAAAACAATATTTCTCCTCTGACAAAATTTGTTCATGCAACATTTACTATCTTCGCCGTCAATATTTTATCTTATAGTATTTTTTAGCAGCTGAGAAATTACTTTTGTTTCGTATGACAAATATCCTCAAATCAAATCTAAGTTCTTTAATAATTTGCAAACCTTCTTTTCAGACTACAAAAATCTTCCTACATGTTGTGAAATCATTTGGAAGCTAAGTAATGCAACAAACATCGAGTGCGTTAATTGCAGTAACTATTACTCATATTTGTGTGCTAAAGGTAAGCCATTTTAGAGATATTTACCTTAATGTAGTGCTAAGCGACATCATATAATAAACATGTTTTACAAGCCCCAAATTACGTTGTCACTATGTGTTTATTTCAAAGTAGCGGACATAACATACAAAACATTTAAACATAAGACATAGTGTATGTACTCCTAATGAGACTAGAAAATCTGATGAATAATTCTTGTACATATCAGTTTCATTATTAATATAGGACTTAGTTTCATACAACACATCGCGCTGCTCCGTTCAAATTCTTTTATATAATACGGTTCCTGAAAGTCTAAATTCCTCTAAATATTATTTGTGCTATTAGTATAAAGACCACATTTTGAATGAAATAACGTAATTTAAAGATAATAAACAATTATATATATATAATGAATACAAATCATATGGCTAATAACAGTCCTTTCAAGTGCACTGGATCCAGCAAGGGATCACGTGTGTCAGGGATTGATTGAGAGAAATGCAATAAACTGACAACGAACAGTTGTGTTTGCAAACTTTACATGGCTGGTTCTAAAGGAATTAAACCTATAAATGTATTATGTCTTAACCAGCCTATATCAACGATATGTATTATGTCTCAACCAGCCTATATCATCCATATATATGCATGAGAAATAACGTATTTGTGCTTCGAATTTGTATGGAAATAAGTGGTACGCAATAGAAATCTGTTAACTTTTCACACACACTGTGTTTGTGTGTTGTTGTTGGTAATGCTGCAATTTTCTTCATTTCCTTTTCTACTTTGTCAAGGCCCTGAGATGAGTTATATTTTCATAATTTGATTCAGGTATTGATCTCTCCATCTCGACAAAAATGCGAACAGTCATAAATGTCACTACATTGATTAATCTGTAGCATAAAAGACGTTTTGTCCTTACAAAGAAACGTTATAAAACCAAACCACAGCGGACAAAAAATATATTTTAAGATGAACGATTTGGGAGGATTTTGAAAATTGTCACTGACCTATCTTTACAATATTTGTTACAATTCGGTAAACACTATCACCCATGACTTACCTTCCTCAGATGCTGACTCCTGAGACATTAATGCAATGTATTAAGTAAATTAATTCAGCTTGGCTATTAGCAGTTTTAACTCAAGGAACATTCGCGAATATTAGAAACAATGAAGAAATCGGCAGGGTGTTTATATCAAACTGAAATTAAATGACTACCAATATTTGGAAAAACCTAACTACAAGCTCGTCAAACCCAAGGGATTTCAATACAGAAAAAAACTCAAAACAGTTATATTCCCCAACTCACCGGGTAAACTGCTGATCATCTCTAGCTGACAGAGGTCATGTGCCTTAAACTGTGATTTGAGTGCGCTGTGATGCAACTCCCACACCAATATTAATCATCTTATTAATGCGCGAGAGCAGAGTATGTAAGCAAAATAATCAAGTTTTCTATAGAAATATCATTTGTTTGCCAAAGAACACCTTTTGAAGCAATCTATACAGACGGAAAACACTGTCTCGATCTGTTATTGAGACGCCCAGAATTTGCTTTTTTGGCAATGACGTAATACATTGGGCCAAATAATGTAAACTGTAGGTAAATCGTGACTGCGACTTGAAATATATAATGATAAGAGAGAGTTCCTTTTCTATGTGTATATGATAAAATATGAGACAATAGAATCATAATTATGTTGCTTTCTCACTCATCTGATCGTCATTATACCCCCTCTATATATATATATATATATATATATATATATATATATATATATATATATATATATATTATATATATATATATATATATATATATATATACACACACTTATCAACTTCTCAGCTTTCTCCTATACGGCTTACAGCTTAATTAAAGGACCACGAATAGCTAGCGCAAACTTGATATTAAGTGGGTCAAATTCACAAAGATATTATGTTCCAATGAATGGTCGTTGAATAAGCATATAATAACATACAGGGTTGGGAACTTAAGAAATTGCAGTAGCACGTATAGACAAAGAGCTCTCACCATTCTTCATCAGTAAGATATTGGAGAAATTAAGAGACGGGAAATGTCAAAAGGTTTACTCTTGTCCCACATCACCAGTCTTTATGAATGCACTTTCACTGCAAAGCAAAGGCGTCGACATATATGTATATATGTATACAGTAACCCTTCCGAAGTCAAATGCCAGTAACTTGGATGCGGAACCGGAATAGAAACCGTCTCAATTTCCAACAACTTTCGGATTGAATGATTCATTAAAGAGAAGATGAATCGCTATTAAAGTGAAATGCGTCATGCAGATTTTTAGAGACTCTTGACAAACGTTGTAAGATTGTTTGAATACGTATCCAGAACTTCTCAATGAATTAATGTACTGATGGGTTCTTTTGAAGCACAGCGATGTAGACTTGGTGAAGCATATAAGAAAAAAAAAAAAACAAACAGAAAAAGTCACAGCTTAATTTTGTGCAAGAAAACTTTACGTCGCTGAAGTTATATACAGAACTGTATGACAAGGATTGTGATGTCACCAGTGACAGCAAATACAGCGTGGATCATCGTAATTAAAGAAATAGTTTAACTAATAATACAACAATATCCATATTCACAACCAGTGGATGATGAGAACGACTTAGGAATATACTGAGCTCAACTACGAACACACCCTCTTCGGTGTATGCGTAAAGTCCACCACATGTTACAGTTTCGCCTAAACACTTGGATGGCTGATTATATACAGATAAATACTAATTATCGAACTAAGGCCACAAATTTTGGCGTGTTTTTTGAAAGCACACTTTATTCCATCCTTGGAATGGAAATTAAAGCGAGTTTCGACAACGTTGACATTTTCAAGAAGATTATCAAACTGTGATTACGATAGGTCCACTGTCTCGTCTATGATGATTTACAAGGATTTGTCCGAATATGCAGATCATAAAAACTGATAAGTGATCTCGAAAGCATACAAACGACAATGATGTAGACGTCCATGCTTCAGTGCTTAACGCCAGCAGCAATGTAAACATTGGATTTCTACAGCGTCGATTACAACTTCATGGTGATTCATTACATTTCGTGTGCGATTCTTCTCGGTCACACCTTTGTTTTTAATGGATATTTGCAAAGTTATTGTCGGAACCGATGAAAACCGTAGTAATCAATAAGTATACTACCAACAATGCAATATGGTGTGACCAAAGAATCAACTGTGTTATCTTTTTTTTTCTCGCCATTTCTTGCCCTCACAACAGATTTTAAATCATATACCATTATTGAAGAAAAGTTTTCATGGCAAAGAAGTACGCAACACGCTCTTATAGAACCAAAATAAGTCTTTTAAGATTCAGCTCAGGCTAACAATCAGACCCAGAGTGTTGTGGTATTTAATCGCTTATGTGTTTCTGAAGTTTTTCTGCGGTTGAATGGACGTGAACCCACCAATTAAAATTTGCTTTGCTTTGCATGCACACGTATATATCACAATCTATGGTTGTACATGCATTGGCATAGGTCTTCAGATTTCTCAACACGACTTTCGTATCTTTTACCCGATTTATGTTTAATTGGAACCCATGGAGTTGTTTAATCAGTTCGTGGTCGACAGGTATTTTCATGCATGTGTTATTGATCTCATTGGTCCCATCTCAATATTCCCAAATATATGTGCATCGCTGTGATCCTCTCCCATGTTGTTGGACGGCAAAGAAGGCAGCCAAGAGAGGGTCCTTAATGCGCCTAATGAAAACCCCTAAGGTAGAAATTGAACTTGTTTCATCCATACAATAGCGTCTTATCACGAAGTCCAGGTTCGCCTTAAAAGTGCTGCTTTTACATTGCCACTTAGATAGTACCCTGAATAGTATACGAAATGCCTCTTAAAATGTATGGGAGCTGAATAAAACGATGACTTGGCCCTTGTGCAGATCTAAAAAGGTTTGCTACCAAAGCAAGCGTGACCGACTTTTCTCGCAGACTTTTTGTGGAAGTAGACCTGGCGAGGATAAACAAGATGTTGTTTTGAAGTTTCGGGTTGCAAAGTTACTGGTAGAAGACGAAAAACAGAGACTCTGGCGTGTCAGTTGCGTGTATTAAAATTATGCCGATGATACTGCTGCTGCAACAATAGACGTCGTGGATGAAAATATCGGACAGGTGCTTTCACACCAAGCGTAATAATAGCATGGAACCAGATTCAAGGGATATTACTCAGCCAAACGCAGGTACGTGAGCGCGTGATGTGGGGACAAAGCGGAATGAGACAGGGAAGTAGGCCTTGAATTAGAACAGTAACAAAACTCCCAAACTGTTAATATCCTTATCAAGAAATATATTTTAAATAAGAAGCAAACATCTTCACAAACTAACCACATTTATTTAAAGGAAAACAAGGACACGTTCCTTTTCTAACTGCTAATCGTTTTTTATTTTTTCAGCTGACCAAAGTGGATATGTGGATTCAAGACCAATATATTCCAAACAATGGAATGAGTCCGTTAAAGACTGTAAATCCAGAGGGTTTGACCTCCCTTCAAAAACTAATGAGAGATTTCTTGGGAATCTTAGTCTAAATGGATCGCCCCAGTTGTGGACAAATGTTCTGCGTTGGCTTAATGCCAACCCAAAACCAAGTAAGTACACTCTTGATTGAGAGAAACAAACATTGGGTTGCTTCGCATTTATAGGCATATATTCTCAATTCAATTTGTTTGAAGGATAGAGTTACAGCGGTTTGACATCTTTGGAAGCTTTTACAACTTCATTAATTGTGACAGTTTATTAGCAGGGAAATATATGTCTTTACAAGTGCCGATTTACAATAGAGATTTCCACCAAGTGACGCAAAACTCACGCGATGTTTTTTTGCATGATACACATCATTGTGCATCAGTTTTAACATTTCGACTTGTAGGGCTAACTAAGGTTATCTTCTGAAATGCCTTATGACATGAGTTCAAGCCGTTCAGTTATAACATTTCTTTAATCCGTTGCTGACGGGATGGGAATGGGAATGGGAACAAATCACTTGGATGCAAAAAATCTGTTTTCATGTGGAAACGTGTATCTTTCACTTATTTATTGTAGTAGTTACCTAACAATCTGGTCGATAGATACCTTTCCGCAATCTCAGTCCAGGTTACGGTGACCTGCATGGCCTTGTTCTTCACATCCATAATAATTTATTTTTGCAAGTGCTTTAATTATGTCATCACATACATCTCAATCCCTCCTTATCTCTATAGGAAATAGAGGATGATTCTTATATCTACCTCTAATAATAAAGTATGAATGTACTTCGAACTAAAGGAAGTTTACAAATGGTTTCGCTTTCATCAAATATCGATTTTGAATAGTGGATCAATATGGTTTAACTGTCAAACGTATTGAGAACTACGTTTCGTTACATAAATTACTATCCGGACTCTGGATCTCTGAGAAGTACGATACAGTAAAGGTGGCACCAGGAAGAACGAATGTTTGGTAGACTATCTTTTAACACCTAAAGAACACAAATTCAATCGCTGGGACAGTTAGTAATTCGAAAGATAACCTTTCAAGTCAAGTTTTATTTTATACTATTACTACAAAAAGATATATGCAATTTAATCTTACTTGCCTGATCTGGCGTTAGATTCAGCGGTTCAATTTTTTTTTCTGTATTAGATAACTTAGTTTCCTTGCTTAATATGGAATATACACAAATCACGTATGCATTATTGTATATATACCATATATGAATTCTTTAATTAAATTGTTTTACAATTTAATATATGGTTTAGTAAGAAGGCCATACAAAGTATATTTTATAATTAGTTTATTTGTCTCCATTTTATTTTCATATCAAAGAAAGACATATTTCAACATAATTAATATCCGATCCTCACTGACCTACATGAAGGTCGGTAAGGGACCTTGTAGGAGTCATGTTTTGGTGACCTTTGAATTAGCGAATATAAATGCAGCTTTCAGAAATCTAAAAGCAAATCAAATCTTTCAGCGTACATTGATGCTCTTCAGCCATTTTTGTTCAGTCTCCCAAACACAAAGATATAAGAGTTCATCTGATTGGATGATACAGTGAGCGATTACAGTAATAACATATATCACTAGAACATGACCCTTAAGCTGCCCATGCCTTTCTGTACGTACGTATAATGAAGATCTGATTTCCAGCATGTGGAATAATCATCATGTCATTGTAGATCATGTGCAAATTATAGACATATAAGCCAGGGGAAACAATCTAGAAGTATTAAGTCAAATGATTGTCAATGACAATAATCGATAAATGTATTAAAACAGGCTTTCAGAGCATGCTATTAATTTTGTTTTTCTTACAAACCATATTCGCATTCAAAATCATGCTTCATTACGCACTACAGGCCTTGCAATTCATAAAAAGAGGAGTCGTCTCAGATGATGAAATAATGTACTGCGTATACAATACAAAATAAAATTGATTCATACTTTGAGAAGGCCAAGGAATTCGAAAGATAGTTGTAATCAGAAAACCGACAGAAAATGTGCAGGTGTAGCAGGCGTTGGTGCTGTGGATGTATCAAATATTAAAGTACCTATTTTAGTCGCTCAAACATAAACTAATCTTTATCACATCATATAACATTGACTGCAAAGCAGATGATGTAATATATTTGATAGCCTGTATCAAATGTAACTTGCATTGTGTTGGGCAAACGCTACAACGACTTTCTAAGCGAAAGAACAAACGTCGCTGGATTCAACGGTTAAATATTTTTAATTAAAATGACCATGATACTAAGGTAATATATAATGTTGTAATACAAGAATTCATATCTTTTCTACCACACATACGTTTGATCAACTACTTGTGTCTATCTTGTGATTTCACTGATGTAGTTGTCAAATCCTGTTATGTGGTTGTTATATCATATAATGAAGTTATGATAATGCCGTAATGACCAAAAGAGATATAGACGACTTCCTTTCACAATATTTCGGGCCTGAAGAAGTACACAGTAAACTATTGACTAGTCATACAAATTTATCAGTTTTGTCCAATAAATATATTTAGTGCGAATAAAACAGTTTGTTTTGTCGACATGTTTCAGATGGAGATCAGATTCCAATTTGCTTCTTCAATCAATCCATACAATTTACGAAATGTCCTCAAAAGCTGACTGCCTTATGCATAAATGGTGAGTTGAGTTGAGACTTGATTACTTGGGATAGGGTATATTTTGGAAAAGAAAGCATTCACACACATATATCCATCCAACCATGCACACATCCATCTGTAGGTATATGAGCCTCTTTTGAGCCATACGGCAATTTGCATTAGCCAGTAGATCTACATTATGAGCTACTTGAGATCCAAATTGGAAATCCTATATTAAAATTGTTTAACACTGAGGCTAAATGATAACAGTATTAGTTTTTGACCTCTAGTTGGGCTCCATGGTAAAATTATTCGGGTTAACCTCAAATTATGGCAATATAGAGCCAAACTTAACCTATATGTTTGAATTCCCCATAGACCATATGGTGTTTATGGTGTCAAAGGCGTCTGTAAGTGAATGGTAATTTTAAGTGTGTATCTACAATCCCCAACACAAAATGTTACAATCAAATACACACCTCTACAATCCAGCAGCTGCTTTTTGATTACTGTCTAAGCGCACACTCCTAACTGAGAACGAAAAGGGTAAATGTGTTTATACATGAACTCTATATTTACATACATATGAACATAGAATCACACAACCGCGAGGCGGGATTTAAAAGAAGGGAGATGCAATAGAGACACATTTTTACAAAGACATTGATTTCAACTCATTAAAAGACATCAAATGTTGAAGTTTACTGCCCGCAAACACGCCGTTCCGATTGGCCTAGACACATGAATAACATCTTTAAATACCGTTGGCTGCGTGCACACAATGAAATGTTGTCACATGAACGGAGTAGAAATGTTTCTAAAACATATGGCTTTGCCCAAGCCATGCAGTCAAAATAAAATCAATACTTCTCTGTGGCAGAATGTTAAAATGCAAACAGATATCATTATGAATCAAATGTAAATCATAATATGGTAAGTCAAAAAGATTTTCTTTAATAACAAAAAATGAAGATTGTCATTCTTGTGAATTTCTTAAGACAAGTCGGCCGCAGACCATTTAAACATTCTTCTTCTTCTTCTTCGTCTTCGTCTTCTTCATCTTATTCTTCTTCTTCTTCTTCTTCTTCTTGTTATTATTATTATTATTATTATTATTATTATTATTATTATTATTATTACTATTATTATTTCTTGATGACAGCGAGCGAGAGAGATAGTTATAGAGGGAGAAAGAGCAAGATGGAATTAACATTACGCTGTAGAGTGAGAGAGGTACATACGTATTGAACAAAACAGAAATATGCTTCCAATTTCCATTATGTTGCGGCAAAATAGAACTAAGAGAAATTCACATTAAGTTACCGTTTGATGAGCTTCAGAAGACGGTAATAGGTTCCATGTCAGAAAGTTTCATTGATAACATTTTGTTTCGTTCATCACTTTCGAAAGACAGTGTTATATTAATATTGATATAATGCCCTAAATTTAAAATATGTCTTGAAATTTCTACATTTCTCTTTTTAAATGCCTGCTTACCACAAATCGTGCTCTTTTTCTCTTCGTTGCTGGGGTCTGGCATATTGTGTTCATCCGTGACCTATTCCATTCTACAGCATTAATTCTCTCGGTATAAATTCGCCCCATGATGATGCCACTAATAAATCGCAACTGTTCTTGTAAGTTAGCAATTTTGAACAACGTTTAGTAGTTAATGGGGGTAGTATACGGACAATGGAAGTTATCATTAAAAACATGGTTCCGGCACTATACGGACAATATTTATACGGACAAAATATCACCCTGGGGTATTATACGGACAATGGGAATTTTTTTATAGGGACAATAGGAATGGTACAGGTGGGGTGACGTCACGGTACTGGACACTTGCAACAATGTAGCAAGTACCGTGACGTCATGCCACCTGTTTCATTTCTATACAAAGATTTATGCATTCGCGTTCGTGTCAATAGATAGTATAGTATGTTTTATGCATTCGCGTTCAATCTATCCTACCCAATTATACAACCGACTAAAAAAATTTAGGTAAGAGAATACTGTTTTTCGGAGTTAAACATACATTATACAATCGAATACAATTTTTTTTTAGGCAAAGTGAGAATAAATATCTTTTCGAGGCATAGGAAGTGGCCCTGAAAAGGGCCTTTGGGTTCTTCTATTTTCTCCACTTCTGTAACCAGTTTCTCACTTTCTCAATCATTCCTTTCTTCTTATTCTTCTTTTCATCCTCTGGAATCCAGTCAGGATGTCCCATCTCTCTACATTTTTTGTCTACCTTCATTCAGTTGTTGTTAAGTGTTTCAAAGTCCTCTTTCTTTTTTTGGTTTTCCTTCTCCATTCTCTCTTTTGTCCAGGTGTCTTTGATTTTCTTTACCTCTTCTTCCATCAAGTTTTTCATATTGTCTTTGGCTTTCCTTAATTGTTGTAAACCCCAATTGACAAAAGTACACTCTGACCAATTAAATGTATCTTGCAAGAAGCTCCTCACTTGGATGACAAGAGCAAAGGCTTCCTTCAATGTCCCCACTCTTACATACTTAGGCTTGATGAATCCTCTCAATTGTTCCACCTCCTCTTCTATCATTCCTGCCACCATATCCCTGGCTACTTTGAGGCTAGTGACTTGACTCGTGACAAAGTCTTTCGAGACTGGATAGCTTCATTCCGTTTCAAGCCTTTCCACCACTTAGGCTGCATCCATCATCCATAAATAACTGTGTCCTAATTCATTAAACAAATTCATTTTTTCTTGAAGGTGTTGACTAGTCAACGCGGGTAGCCAGACTGACGAGCGTTCCGCGTTATATAAGTTAAGCAAGGACGTGAACGAAAACATCCCTTACACTCACTTCACATATTATCTACTATCCACTCAAACGGACGCGAACGAATAAAACATACCATATTTACTATCCACACAAACGAACGCGTACGCATAAAGCACACACACTATACTATCCACTTAAACGAGAAGAGAAGAAAAAAAAAAACACACCATATTTACTATCCACACAAACGGACACGAACGCATAAAACATACCATATTTACTATCCATATAAACATTATCGAAACGTGTCGTCTGGGCATTTCTTCTCATAAAGACAATGATGTCGTCTTCCAAAGGGGTAATCCATACGAATCAAAATACTCCAACAATCCTCTTTAGGGAAGTAGACGGCTACCCAGTGGGTTCCTGGGAGGTGACTGTCGTCCGTGTTGATGACATAAGCTTGATGGTCTTGAGGTTTGCGATGAGGTAGTTCATCTTTAGCACACACGACAGGATTCCATGAAGCAGTATACGAACTATTGTTCAAAAGGTAATAAAGTTCCCAGGTATCCATTTTTTTGTTGTGTTTTTTTTTTTCACAGATAATGATAAGTCATCAATTCAATTCTGACTTTTTGTTTGAAACGCTCTGTCAAGTAACCGTTTCTTCGCCTTGTCTCCGCACTCTGGGCTAAGAGAGATTCGATGCGATAGATCTCTAGAGTAGTCAATGGAGGGCAGGAATGATCACGCAAGCCTTTATACCACTCATGCAACACTGCTTCTTCTGAGATGAGACTCCAAGCGTCGTCCAGATACTCGTCCAATTTTTCTTCTTGACTCATCATCAAACATTTATCGTGTTGAATTTGACTGGGATGATCGTTTTGACATCCATAGCAATCTTTCTTGGTCAGTTCCGTAATTTTATCTGCCAGGTGTTTGGCAAAACAGGACACTAAATGTTGTTCTTGTTCTGGCCATCTGGACGTGATCACCTCCTCCTCTTCGTCTTCGTCTTGCTCTTGGGGTTCTGCTTTCACGGTATCCTGCCGTTCCATTTCCACAGATTCTCTACGGTTCAAAGAGGGATAAGAGTCTTCCATAGCTTCTAATAGTCTAGAATGACTTCTCTCAAACTGTTGATTTCTATGGTATTATCGAATTCAGCATACAGGATGACGTTGACCGTCTCAGTGAGAGCTTCTGCAAACTGAAGTTCCACACGCAGTTGACCGGATTTTATAGGGTGGAAATGTCCCTCGTCGCTGCCTTTGTCTGGAGTGAAATCAAAGGCCCACAAAGTGTAACCTCCGACATAATCTTCATACGAAATACCGTGACTGGCGTTGGTTCCTAGTTGCCCCGTAGCTTCGTACAGGGACAAGTACGATCTCAAGTAATTCTTCTGGGCAAAGTTAGGTTCGAAGGGTCTGGTACACAAAGTCTTGCCATCGCGACTGACTTCAATTTTGGACACTCTGTAGTCCTTAAACTGGAAAGGATTTTGATCGTGGGCTCCGTTGAAGGCTGCATTACTGACGATACCAACGATTAAACGTTTGGGTAACTGTCCTTGGAATAGATGATCTTCGATCTTGGATCGGAGTCCAGCAGCAATGGTGAATGTTTTCACTTCGACACGTCGTATCGGATATTTGGCGGTCGATCTGCTCAATGTTTTACTGATGTCGTTTCCCGCTTTAGGTAACACTTCTACACGTCGCACGTAAAGTCTGGCTTCTTGGATGATGGTTTTGTACTCGTTGGCTTGAGCCATCAAATGGAAAGCGACACTGCTGCGATTGAGTCTCAGGCGAATATCCACTCCGTTCAGCAAATACTTCTCTTGCAACCACATGTCCAAATGTAAACGATCCATCAGTTCTAAACTACGACCTTGCAGGATTTTCCTTCGACGATCGTTAAAACCCACATTGTGAGGATCGTCATCTGCTGTCAGGGCTCTGTCGTTAAACGTGTTCTCACCTGCAGTGTCAGGTTTCCATACCACGCAAGCATCCAGATGAGTGTTCTTGACCTCTTTTCCGTACGTCAAGAGATTTTCTAGGTACGCTCGGTAAGGGTAAGTATCCGTGCTACTGCTGATCAGTTTGTTATTCAAGTACAAATCCACTTCGCTGAACAAGGAATGCATGAAATTGCTGACGGGAGCTACTGCGGCATCGGCTCCCGGATTGGTGTTGTCGGTTTTGATCACTTTCAGCTTTAGATACAAGTAACTATTATTCAGATCGATGTAATCTTCGGGCTGTCCTTTGATTTCAAAGTCGATGGGAGCTGAATCCGTCAAAGAGGAGACGGGATGAAATTCGACCCATTGGGATTCTTGCATCGTCATCATGGTGGGTGGCATGGCAAACAGATCCAGTTCCGACTTGGAACAGGCGCAAGACTCTCGGTGCATCATTTTCTCTGATTTAATAATCAAAAACGTCTAAGTCTCGGACGGTTTTTCTTTTCTTAGTCTTTCTAGCTCTGGGAGTGTGAAGTCCTCTGAAGGGGTGTTTTCGTCGTCTTTTTCTGCCTTGTCCTTGCTGTGTCGTCAGGGAAGCAGGAATGCCTGACTCGGCAGCGTCCAAAGCATTTATAGGAGTTACTCGTCGGCCTAAAATGTCTTTACCCGTTTGAAGCAAGACATTTTTGCCTGCTCTCAAGAAAGCTTCTTTGGGGTTTTGTTTGTCAATGATGACATTTTGGAGAAATTCTTTACCTTGCGTCAACGCGGCATCTTTCAAGGTGTGCAATCCCCGTGTCACCATCGGTTTCAAAACGGGAGCCACTGTACGAAAGGCCGATTTTAGCATATCTCCTAAACCATGTCCTCGCTGTCGAGCGACTCCTTGGTACACAGGATACATGACTGACAAAGGGTTAGAGTAATCGTTTTCGAAAATGGAGTTTCACTGTGACTTTTCCTTTGGTAAATGGAATATTTTGTCCTAGATCTCCTTTTATAGTAATGTTGACAGTGTCGAAATACGACTTACTGACGGGTAAATAGTGAGGATGTACAAATTCGCGGTGAACATGATAGGTGTTTCCACCTTCCTCGTCAGCAGCCGTGGCAGAATCCACTTTGAAACGAATGACACGCAGTAACGGTACGGAGGTGTGTCCCACCACGTTGTACTCCACCACATCGGAGTACACAAACATCAAATTCAGTCCTTGGTTCATTTCTACAGGGAATCGAAAATATTTCGCAAAATCCAAGTTGCCAGTAACGGCTGGTATTTCGTTTTCGAATCCTGATCATCTTGGGGTCTCCACCCAAAATATCATACAATTCAGGACAAAATGTAATGGCCAATACTTTGTCCTCTGAAAATTTGATCAGTAGGCAACGAGTTATTTTGTGGTACTCAATCGTGACACTTCTTCTGGTTTTCTCCAAGACTTTACCAAACATGAAACTGAACCTGTCAGCAATGGCGTTCACCAAATGTTGACCACTAAAATAATAGCCTGGGGAAATTTTCAACAGATAAGTGGAGCGATTAGTTTTGGGGTCTTGTGTTTTCATAGAGTCAGCTGCAGTGGCACGTTCATCCAAGGCTTCTTGCACTTGAGGGTCATGAACTACCGTAAAAGTGTTTTGATTTTAGACGATGTGTTTGATTTGTGTAGGGTGAATCATTTCCACTAAAGCCACTTCCCAATGGGCTTCGTGATCCAATTGGATGTCCTGAGGAAATCTGGCCATGAAACAGCACAAAGTGTTATTGGGAAACACCTCCATGGAACTGTCACTGGGTAACGTTAAGTAAAATTGGTTGTTCATAATTCCAGAGTTCTAGTGTCCGAGGGGTCACTGGAAGTCAGAGGAGTGTCTAAAAGAGGATTGTTGTGATTGGATTGGTGACTGTTGGAAGGAGGGCTGACGTTGGACGCAAGGCTCCCGTTCGAGGAATATTTCAGGGACGGATTGGGAAGAAGGTAACCGATGCAACTGCTGAGTAAAATGGTCCACAATTGTTTGTCTCCTTGTTGCAAACTCAAATTGGCAATGGCAGCACCGATGACACAATACACCACAAAAATTTGGCAGAAAAAGACGATTTGCGTTTTAGGCACACGTTCTCCACACCACACCCACAAGGGTTGCTTTTGTAGATCTTGCACAGAAGAACTGGGCGAAGGAGTGGTCACTGCGGTAGCTGAGGTTGTGTTGAAGGGCATGATGGTCACTTCTTTTTATAGTCGATGATTTGCGAAGCGTCGATCCAAGAGTCAAAACTGGGAGGATATCTTTTCCAACGTACTTTGACTTCTTTGACACGTTTTTTCCCACCTTACGAGTTCTTTGATCAAGAATGCTTTCGAGCTCGTACACATCGTCTTCTTTCTTGGTCACACGTTGTAATTCGAGCAAGTAAAAGTTCCTTTTAACACTTCCCCGTTCATGTCTTCCAAATTATAGACGGGAGGATGACGGCCACGCACTCGTTCAGTGACACGAAACAATTCGGTGGTCCAGTTGGGTAAGTAACCTTTGTCGAATGTGCGTTTGGTTTTGCTAAAACGCACCCAATCTCCTGCTGCCAACACTCCAGCTTTCTTGGGGACAGTCACCGTCGGGGACGTACAAAACAAGCGCTCGAAAACGGTCACTTCGTTGTCGGGAGTCACTTCTTGAGGGGCACGTCCGATGCTTCGATAGTAAGATTGGTTGTACGCTTGGACAAGGTACGGCAAGACGTCGATGTATTTGATAGCGTGTTGATGCGTAAAATATTTCCACATGACGTCTTTCACGGTGCGTTGAAAACGTTGCACGATGCTGGCTGTGGTTTCGGGATTCTCGGTGGTGAAAAAATGAATCTCACGTTTCTTCAGTTCCTTTTGGAAAGCTTGGTTCAAAAATTCGGTGTTTTTGTCGGATTGCCATTGAAGAGGGGGACGACCGCTTTGTTTCAACACCAGCTTGAGGGCTCGCACTAATTCACTGCTCGATTTGGAAGTCAATGACACGACCCAAGCAAATTTCGAAAAGACGTCAATGATTCAAAACAAATATTTGTAGCCGCGATTGTAGATGCCTAATGAGAGACATCCGATAAATAAGCTTGCCATTGATGATCGATGCGACTTCTGGAAAATTTTCGTCGAATGGGTTTGTGTAAGGTGTACGTATCTTGTTCTTGTAACCATCGTTGCACATGAGGTAAAATGACACTTTTCAGTCGAGTTTTGGCAGCACGATACAATTTCTGAACTCCTCCGTAACCTGCGGGATGGGCTGGATCGTAGTAAATGCTGGCTAACACCTTCTCCATTTTTTTTTTAAATAAGTGATCCACTCTTCACTGATGCTACTCTGAATGGGACGATGGGGTGGTTTAGAAACGGCTTTACGTGTCCGATGTGCCACGAGTGTAGAAGTTGAAGGTAATGGTGATGGTGTTAGTGGTAATGGGATGGCTTTGATCTTCTTTTCTTTTTTCACTTCTGGTTTCCCTTCTTTCTTTTTCACTTCTGTCGAAGGAGGAGTGGATATCATCTTTTTTACCCAAGTTTTAAGTTTTTCTCGTTGTGGTGTAGGGGAAGGAGTCAACAAGGACGCTGCAACCTTACTACGGATGGGAGCTGCTGACGGTGTATGAAAGACTTCTCGTGCCTCTTCGTCTTCAGGCATCCATGGGGCTGCGTCTGTCTTGACCACTGGCGGTAGTGGTGGTGATGGACTTTTCATCACAGTCTTAAAATCTTTCAGAGTGGGTAGAGCTGTTTTGACTAAAGCTTTCTGGTGAAAGAGTTGCAGTCGTTACAAGAATTGGCCGTACCGTTGCGATTTTTCCGTTTCTGACAAATCGCTGCTATGCAGTTCGTGTTGTAACTGGGACATCTCGGTCAAATGAGGGTTGCGAGGTAAATGCGGGGTCCGTTGTTCTTGCCAACGATGGTATTCCATCCATCGTTTGTAAGGGACTAAAGTCAGTTTTCGTCCTTCCATCAGATTCCACGTGTCACGTCTGAGATCTTTTGACTCCAGAGTCCTCCTTTTATATTCTTGGACCTTTTTATCTTCATCCCAGGATTCCTCCCAGCGTTCCCAATACCCCTTTCAGCAAGGGTGTTCGAATTGTTCCCATTACACATTTTAGCAAGGGTAAAAAAGATCCTCCGCGTTGCACCAACATTTTTTCTTTTGACAAATGGGGATTTTCTTTTGCACCATTTGACGACGAATGTGTCGATGTTTGGCTAATCATTCTTTCTGGTGTTTGGACGAAGTTACCGTGCCTTTCAAGACATTCAGACAACATTCGCTCACCGTATCGATGACATATTTGGAGGCGGTTTGAATGAGTTTTCTTTGCAAGGGTGGAGGAGCTTTGGACAGAACGGACACCATGTCCCAATCTTTGACTAAACGTGGGTGCAGTCCTTTTCTTTTTCCTTTTCCTTTTCCTTTTTGGACAGAAGAACAACGATGGTGACGGTGTGCACTTCGTGGAGGGGACACCTTCTTGGTTCAGGAGCAAAAAATACATTAACGTCCGTCGATGACTTGGCACACGGCCTTTTATCATTGTATGCACTATCGCTTTGTTGTAAAGGTGACGATTTGTTTTCCAAAATTGCCAAAGATTCCTCCTCTTTGGTGGTTCCTTTTTCTCTTTGGTCGAGTATGCCTTTTATGATGGTGACGTCGATGTTTGGCTAAGTGTTTCTTTGGATCATGTGACTGTCCTTTTCTTTTTCTTTTTCCTTTTTGGACAGAAGAACAACGATGGTAACGGTGTGCACTTCTTGCTGGAGACATCTTTTAGTGCACACAATACACTGATCCCTATTGTTTGCCTCAGGTCTTTTTTATACTGGAATGCGTCGCCACTGATTGTCTTTACGTCGCATTAACTTGATCACAGGTATCAATCGACGTTGAGGAGTTCGCAGCGGACTAAATCGGGACAGTTCTTGCTTGAACAAATCCAGTAAACTCTGTAACATGCCCGATCTTTGATGGACTTTAATTTTTGGGGCAGGTACTTTGTAAGCACCGGCCACTGCCGCTAAAGAGGAAGAGGGTGTCACCGCTGGAGTAGAAGTTTTTGGAGACGCTCTCTTGTGGGTAGAAGCTGTTTTATGAGGACTTTTCTTTTCCTTTTTATGACGATGTGACCTGGTCTTGACACCGTTACTCTTTTTCTTTTTCTTCTGGGTACGTCGGGTAGTGGCTTTTTTTTTTCTTGGGCAGAACTTTCGGAGCATTGGGACCCCATCTTAAGAGGGAACGAATGATGACACCTCCTAGAGAACCGCTACTTCCAGGTGTCAAAATGATTTGCTTTTTGGTGTGAGTGTCGATGCGAGGATCAGCCAGTTGCGTCAAGGCAACTTTGTTCCTGTCAAAACAACGTTTGGTTTGATGTGGAATGTGAATGATGTCTTGCAGTAATTGACGTGCTGTCACCGTAAACCATCGTAAGACTTCTTTGAGACTAGCTTCTAAGACTCGAGCACGTATTTGTTGATTTTTGTCGCAAATGATACCGTACAAGGCACGAATCAATTTGATGGGAAGATGAGACTGAAGGGACGTCCTGTTGACGATGTGTGAGACAGACCCCAAGTGACCGAGGTTTGTGTAGATTCGTTTGGTTGTTGTGGTTAAGACGACGACGGGGACGTGTACACGACAGGCCCTCCGTCTTGGCACCAGGGGTGAAACAGATGGGTACGAAATCGCAAATAATCGGGTGGATTTTAAATCCACGAGTAAATAGGAATGTGGGGTTTGAGTGGCATCGTTGTACGCATGGGTCAGCCAAAGCATTCCTAACTGTTTGGCTAACACTTGCACTTGCGATTTATCTCTAGGGCTTCTAATGCCCTTTGCGCGTAAACCAGAAATTAATTTCTTCTTCGTCTTCTCCTAACATGTCGTCAAAGATGACCAAATGGGTTTGACTAGGGACAGACACGATCCCGTCGTCTTCACCAGGAATGCCTTCCACAAAGACAATGGAATCGCCTTGACTTTCTCGCAGAAGGTTGTAAGCCGTTTGGCACTCTTTGTAACACCACACGATGCGATGAGGGGGTCGATCGATCAAATGATGTTTCTTTTCGATCAAACGTTTGACAAATTCGGTTTTGCCTAAACAGCTCGGTCCAGCAATGAGCATGTTAAAGGGATGCCGAAGATACAATGCCTCGCAACTAGCACGATCTAAGTGTTCGTCGATCACTTTGAAAGTGGAGGAAGAGGGAGCAGAGACAGTAGAGGTAGCCATAATAGTAGTAGTGTAAGGACTGTCACTTTTGACAGGAAAACAGACAAGACAAGAGTTTTTATACTTTTTCAGGACACGTTTATTGTCGTCTTTAATTGTGAACAACACGAAAGACAAAAATACATAAAAGCCAAATGGCTATGTACATTAATAAAAGACACATCAAAACGATCAAAGTGGAATATAAACAAGTCTCTGTACAACATGTTTAATGACGAAGGTATGGTGTCGTCGGGACAGTGTGTAATGTTCTTAGAGTCTCTACACTGGGCAAAGTCACACTGGTGTCCTCCCGGAATGGCCTTTCGGGAATGTCAATGACGGTCCTGTCCTGTCCTGAAAGGAGTGGTTATTTTTCTGGCACTGTCACTAACACTGGTTTAACAGTTACTTTTTAGTTGTTTAGGATGACAAATCTTTTGCATATTGTGCCACTTCTTTTGCCCAAGCCTCGAAACCCCAACTTTTCCAGTCACGTACATCTTTCCAGTGAGGGTGTAAGTCACAAGCTACACACATATCGTCGTACACATCTTCAGTACATAAAAGTTCACGAATCTTTCTTTCTTGTAGAGGTCGAGATGTATCAAGATGAAAGAGCAAAGCTTTGAGCAGAATGAGTCTCTCGTGTACATTTAAATGGATCACTTTCATGTTTTTTGGAGTGGTATGTACTGTTCGTAAAGAGTCCACAAAGAATCGGCTGGTGAAGGAAATCCCAGAAAGCAAGTCACTAAGACACATACCACACGTCGACCCCAATTCAATGTACACAGTTCTCGTAATAGGCAAGGGTAATCCTCTACCGTATGAACAGCGGCATTGATTTCCTTCCACGGAATCTGTTGTATCACGAATGATAAAGGTTGTAGCATGGTAGTCAGTTTTTATACCTGCTAGAACGAAAGTAACGGACATAGTGAGTAATTTCTGGCCACTGCCATTCCAGGAATCCGTCAAGAATGTCATAAGAATCTTCTAATGTAAATGGTCTAAAGCGGAATATTCGGAAGAACGCACCCTTGGTCCTGAGAAATCTGACTTGTTTGTTAACTTTTGTCAATTTCCTCTTGTGAATTTCTCGACATAAAAGTTCTAGTCACCCATTGAGATTTGGCTCTGGCAAGTCCCTGCCAAATTTCCTTGTAGATCTTCTCTTGCAATTCGTTTGGTAATGTTTGAAGATTATTTTTCCAAAGGGGTTTAAATACTTGTCTAGGTGTTGTCCAACGTTTGACTCCTAGCCAAGCTGGTTTCTTAAACGACATGGTATGCTTACTTCAATGACGAGGTTCCGCTAAAGGTAAGTAGTGACAATCCGGAGACCATCGAACATGTTCCAGGTAAGCACAATCTTTCTTCTCCCATTTGTGAAGTGAGACACCGCAACTGAAGCACTTAACTTTATCCTCTTCGCCCAAGTAGATAAATCCAGCTCTAGCAAAATTCTTCGGGGATAGGTCCTCCCAGATATTTTGGCCATTTTACTCGGAAGGTTTCGAATCGACTTTCATAGTCACAGTATTCAGGCAAACGCACAGGGAACGAATATTCGTCTTTCACAGGTTCATTTCGATGATGATACGGTGAAATATGCAGAAGTTTGCTCATATTTGCATGACATCCATTGGGTGGTAGCCGCATGGTTTCATAATGATGACATCAACCATGAAACCAGTAACATTAAAAGGTCTTCGATGACGAGTGGTATCACTTTCGCATCCGTCAGGTTTGACGCGCACAGAATCACTTTCCATGGTAGGTCTAGTCATAGCAAAGTTCCCATGATGTGATACTGAATCGCTGAGGTCACAGCGTACGGCATCCCTGCCATCCTAAGGCACAGCATTGCACTCGACGTGAGCATCATCGAACTTGAACTGTGCCTGTTTGAAAGGATTCATCATTCTCGCTTGGTTTTGGTAGTGACAATGAACTATCGGTTTTGGACTCGGTGCCTTTTTATGCTAGTCATAATGAAGTCTCGAGCTTGTACATCGTTCCCTTTTTATGCCTAGTTTTGCAAGTCTTCCTTTTTTTCTTCCTGGACAAAGTTACTAGCTTCTCTAAGATACCGTCATACCTGAACCGTAGTGCAATACGTGGAAATGACATAGAAAGGTAAGGACAGTGCGGAGACCATTGAGTAAATTCCAGAATAGCTGAATCTTTATAGATACATCGATCCATATGCAACCTCAGACTACAACTGAAACACCATACTTCGTATTCCAATCCAATCTCAGGTCCCAAGTAGACAAATCCTGTTCTAGCTAAAACATTCGCGGTAGATAATCCTTCCCTATCCGTGGGCCATTTTTGAAACGTTTTCAATCGACTTGCACAACTGCAATAGTCAGGCAAGAAAACAGGAAAATGGAATGGTTTGAACTTGGAGTTTTCTGTGGGTTTCTCAGTCGATTCTTGCTGTGTCGAAGTCATCCTTCTTGTTGGTGACTATCGCCTTGGAACCATTTTTGTTTTATACCAGCATGACCGTACGGTAAAGTGAAATGGTTGGGAAGCCGAACTCGCGTCTGGTACACGATTTGATAGACTTTTTCCAAGGGTCGGCTGACGATTTGATGTGTGCGTAAACGTACAATCGTGTGCGGTTCGTGGGTGGTCACTTTAAAATTTTGTTCCTCTCCAGACTGAAAGTCTTCTTTAAAGACACCAAAGTTCACCAGTCGACTGGTGCGATAATTGAGAGTCAATCCTTTCACTTTACACTCCTTGTGTACTTATCCTTGAGGGTCACGGTATTCGTAGCCGTAATTTTTGGGACCGCCACTTGCAAAACTTAAAATCTTGTCGTCGGGATGCTTGTCGGACCAGGCTCCTAAACGGTCTCCTTCGATGACAGGGTGAGGTTGACACAGGCGATCGATGTAGATGCAACTGTCTGTGTCAAAATACAGCGCACCATCTCCTAACAGTTCTAAAGCCTCGTACAGTTTTAAGCGAGCATGGACTGTCACGTAAGCCGCAATGATGACATTTCCAAATTCGTCGGCTTCAACAAAGTCCAGTTCTTCTTAGTAATTGACTAAGATCAAGTCCTCACGTGCGACATCGACGTGTTTCATGTATTTGGTTTTGTCGTGAATCATCTGGAAGTAGCGAGAAGGTTCTGCCAAATACTCCGTCTTTGGTAACCACGATCGTTGTGCCATTTTACCCTTCAAGTAATTTAACATCACTCTGGCAAACGATCGTCTTCCTTCGTTTTTCTCGATGTGGTCTAAAGTGATGTCTTTCTGCTCCCAGTATATGTCTTTGAATTTCTTTTGGTCTTCGGGAGTGTCGCACCAGGAAGGATAGCCACTAGCTTCTTGTTTTAGTTTGAAAAAGGCATTCACGTAGTCTGCGAAAATGCCTTTTCGAGTCTCATTGCCCTTGTGGTATTTTTCTGTCTTGGGAAAGTGGTAAATTTCGTACACTTCTAACAGTTGGTATCCTAAGTCCAGAACATTAAACAATTGCACGCTAACCCATGTTCCCGTCAAGGCGAGTTCTTCCTGAGTGTGCTGAAAAGGTCGGTCTTGTTTGCACGTTTCGGCACAAGTCCGGCACAAGGGAAACATCAGTTTTCCTTGGCAATGGTGAGGTAAAACGAGATGGTACAAGTACGTGGGAGGCATGACTTTTGCATTTGATCAATCCTTCGTATTGACGAATGTTGTCCAGGTCTATGTGTTCCGTCAGCAATTGCGGGTGCCCTGAGGGAAATTGAGAATATTTGCACACGTACGGATACAGAGAACACACGTCCAAGTATCTGATTTCCTCTCCTTTCTCTTCGTCGGCTTGGTGCAGCAAACAGGTGGCATTCGTGCGCCCTCCGTAAAAAGTGTCCCTTGGGTTCCGATGGTCCACCAGCTTGTAACGTTTCACAATGAGCTTAAACTCGGGATCGGTTTTCAAGTGCTGTTCGTACTCGTGTTCCCACATTTCTACCACTTGGTATCCTTGCTGTTCTAACTTCAAGCGTCGCTGACAAATGGCTTGGTACAAGTCTTTCATGGTCCGTTGTAAAATCTGATTTGTCGTGTTACGTTGAGGGTAGCAGATGGGACATCAGTGAAATAAGCACCCGTTAAACTCATACACGATCTTGGGGTTTTCTAAGTCCCAGCCATCCACCGAATACGTTCCGATGGTCTTTTCGTCTCCTCCGTTGCGAGCATGTTGGATAAATTTGTCTTCTTTGTCGCACAAGTAATGTAACCAACGTAGGGCTTTGACCAAGTATTGACGTTTGACAAAATTGGCCGTTTGAGGACTTATGACAGCTTTTGGTGTTTTCGGGCATGAATCGTTGACGGTACACTAAGGAACACGCTTTGGCAATGGTGCAAGCTTCTTTCAAAGGATCGATCCCTACGTGTTCCATGAACAGTTCTCGAAATTTTCCACAGCACCGCCATAAAATGTCCACGTCGGAATGACAATATTTTAACATTTCTTCCTGAACGTCGAAGGGGTCCGAGGTGTGAGTCTGGTACCAAGCGTAGAAAGCTTCCCGATGTTCGGTACGCATGTTGTCGGGGTCGTAATGGTGAGCCTCAGGCAAATGGGGTAGAACAGCGTGTTGATTGACTTCGGTATTGAAAAAGTGTGGAAAATAGCCTTTGGCCATTTCTGTCATTCTAAACGTGTTAGGCATGCGACTCAAAAGCATGGCCAAGTAACTCATCGAATATTTAAACTGCACTTGACCCACTTGCATGGAAATGATTTTGGCTCCGTTCAAAGTCACTTTCGGACGTTCGGTGCCTTCTTCCGTTTAGTATCTCAGAAGAAAGTGCCCATCGTATCCCGAGAAATTGTGAGCCATCACTGTGGCATAGCGATGACAATCTCCGTAACGTTCTATGTCTTCTTGCCTCCACGTCTCGTCGATAGGGTCTAAGAGCCATTGGGCGAAATCGGCTAACGTGTTTGGTCCCCGAAAGATTTTTTTCACGTCCTCCAGGAATCTTGCTACAGTGAGGGCAATGAGTAAAGATAGGCTCTTGGATGCACTTCTCGCACGCTCGGTGAGCCACACAGAAATTAGGAATGTAAATGACAGTCTCTTGCATGCATTCGAAATCGAAAAAGGTGAAATTGCCTTTCTTCTTCTGGTCATTATCTTCTTCCTCATGTTTGGACTGGTATTTTGGAATGTAGCATTGGTGTTCCAAGTCCACGATTTGGAGACAAATGTGACATCGTTTCTTTCCTGAACATACGTGTGCCTTGGCACTGTTGGTACGTATGCCTTGTCCACAAGTTCGGCACAATCTCAGGAGTTGACAAGCACATTTCTGCTGTGAACCTTGCGTCTTTAGATGTTGGCAACAGGCAGGACTGACAAACATGCGCTGACAAGCTGGGCAGATCGTCAAAAAAGCAAGACCAGTTTGCCAGGCTCTTTGCCATTCTGCCGTGTCGTTCTTGTCTGCATACGTTCGTCCCACCCCGATTGCAGAGGCTAAACACATCTTGTCTTGAAGATTGTTAATTTGAACGATGCTACGCTTGACGCTACGAAGTTCGTTCACCAATAACACCTTTTTGCCATGTCCTGTCCCTTGGGGAAGAGAAACGTGGGTCATGAACAGTGTTGCTTCTCCATCGGTGATGTGAAACTTGTCGTTGGATTGCTGCATGTGTTGATTCTTGTCGTTGACTTTGGAAGGTGTCAATTCTGCTGTACTGCTAAACTCGATCCACACGGGGCACTTCAAGCTGTCGTGATGAACGGAAAGTCTCAAGCGATCGTCCTCTTTGGCTTCACATTGCTGTTTCAATGTGGTTAACAAAGAATCCCACAGATCGGTGATGAATCCCTTTGCTTTCTCTAG
>JAECUM010048305.1:0-16351 GCA_016617855.1 Megalonaias nervosa
TTTCAGGGCCACTTCCAATGCCTCGAAAAGATCTTAATTTTCATTTGGTCTCCACCCTAAACGAATATATATATATATATAAAACCCTTCCTCTACTAAAAAAACACGAACGCTCTTGATTCGTGTTTGTCTATAACCCTCTCTCAGGTAGCCTGACGTCACAGTACTTCTCTTTTTGCTACATTGTTACCAGTGTGACGTCATGCCACCTGTCGCTTATCGCTCTACAAACCCACAGTCTCCTAGTCGCCGCTCTACAAAATTTCCATTGTCGCTATACAGGCCCAGGGTGTTCTAGTCCCTCTACTCAATTTTCCATTGTCGCTATACAGGCCCAGGGTGTTCTAGTCCCTCTACTCAATTTTCCATTGTCGCTATACAGGCCCAGGGTGAGATTTTATTTCTTGTCGCTATACTGGCCCAGGGGGGGTCTGTAATGCTAATTCCCATTGTCGCTACGGTACCCCACTATACTACTGATATCGGACCCACTCAGGTAAACACTAACTCGAACGTGCAGCTTTCAGAACAGTTGGGTTAGGCATTTACCTCTTTAGTCCACGCGATCTGTAGGAAAATGAATATTATCATCATGTTTTGTTCACCTCTGGTTTGATCTAAAACTAAATTACTTTGCAGGTGATAAAATCGGTTCATATGCTGCTGATCATAGATAAACGCAAATATCGTTTGTTTCCACGGACGATGATTTGGTTATTTCTATCCAAATGAGCCCGAAACAACCAAACACACAACAACGTCTGCATTTGTCATAAGTTGGAACAAAACTAAATTTCTCTGTCCTCTAAGACTCCAAGCACGAGAGCTTTCCCCACAGAGCACTTTACAAATGTGTAATTAGCACAAAGTCAATAACTTTATATGACGTATGGAAAGACAGGCCGTTTTCTATGTAGTTTTCTATGCCAAAATTAATAACAAATATGTAAACATTCCCTTCAATGCAAAATTAAATATAAAATCTTACCACGAAACCGTCATGTTTTTCAACATGACGCCAAATTGTAGACACAAGTCTCTGCCACTCTCAAGTATCCCGCATTACTGGTTATGCAACGATAAGATGGTTAAATTGCTCTTTAACTTCGATTGCATGCTCAACGCAATTTACCATTTAGGGCTTTCAGGTTTGGTGCAAACTCTCTCAAATACGTGTTTACTTGTATCTTGTCGAAATTTTCTTTAAATCTTGAATAGTAGGATGAGACTTTATTGTCGCTATTGTTTATTCTCACAAGAAGAAAAGTGCAAATCATGAAATACTTAATAAAGAAGCATTTGATCTATATTGCTAAAATGTATCTTTTTGTTAGATAATGTAGATATAAATCGATGATTTATATGGTGATAAAACGAATTCCACGAAAGCAAATCAAACGAACAAATCGTCGGAAACACAAACCGTCATAACGATCAAATACTCGCAGAAGTGAAAGACTGTTGAGCGTCCTATTTATATCGATGCAAACTCCCTTATATATTTCAATTTTCTCCATTATTGTTAATGTAGTTCTCATAATTATTATAATAATGAAGTCAGATGAGAAAATAAGCATAACAATGTTTTGTTTCCAGCGACAATATCTCTTAGTAACTGTTTGGATTTGTGTACAAGCCCGATCAAATTCTAAAGCATCTGTGCCTATCAACATGTGAAAAGTACGAAATTAAACACTGTTTACATATATTCGTTGTAGTTTTATTACATTAAATATCACCAATCTTTAAAAAACAGATATTAATATTTGTCACACGGTCGACTGTCTCACTACTAGGATACCGTTTTTGTTCTCAGAAATTATGATTTTATAAATTTTCGGGTGTTAATTAATATTACAATATTTGTTTTTAAACTTGTGCAAGTCACCCTTTCTAATTAGTTTAACTTAACTGTACAGTCTCCTTCTAAGTTTGTCAATTACATCACCTTACTGTCACTACTATTTTTTCATCGTCCTGTGTCGTCTATTATTTATAAAACAAAATTCTTCTCAAAACATGTTTACGTTGTTGAATATCACCATTAGTCACCATTTCAATGTCCAAACCTATTTTTTCACTCTTTCAGAAATAATATCCTTGACCCCAAAGTGTGTTACCTGGAACATAATTTGTATTCTTTATAAATTATATACAGCGAACACGTGAATTCTCACTATCATGCATTATATCTTGTTTACTACCATTGCCTTTATTAATGGTCTAAAACAGGGTGGTCCAATATTTTCAACACCGTGGGCCACATGGACCTAAGAAGTTAAGATCGTAGGCCATACACATAATTATGACTATAAAATAACTTTTTGTATGAGGACGGGCCACAAAAAATGAATCACGGGTTACATTTGCCCCTGGGCCTGTAGTTGGAACACTCTGGTCAAATATAAATCTTTCTAACCTATCTTTCAGGCAGCAGCATGTGTCTAACCACCCCCTGCTTCCTCGGTCTTTTATTTATTGTGAGGTACAAACTATAGTTTTGTCTCACTGGAATCTCGTCAACGACACACTACTTCAACAGCTGTTTAGTGTGTGTGTGTGTGTGTGTGTGTGTGTGTGTGTGTGTGTGTGTGTGTGTGTGTGTGTGTGTGTGTGTGTGTGTGTACTAAAGCCAAAGCTCTTCAAGGAGGCGCCCGTACACCTCTAAAATGGTGTAAGCGTACGACAATTTAAAAATAATGCTTGAATTCGCCAATAAATTCCATCTTACGACAAAATTTACGGCATAGTCATCAGATAAGCCCAAGGTCTTTATGGATGCTCAATCTACGTCCTCCCCCAATCATAGCAACTGACCTGTATTCTAAACCACCTGACTCTCACCAGTATCTACTCTGAATCAGCTGCTACCACATGCACTTAATAAAATATCATGTACGTTTGGACCAAAAAAGTCGAATCAAACATGTCATCTATTTTCTACCATTAAAATGTTGACGCCGCCACTGCCTTCAGAAAATAAACAAATAGTCACAACAGCCACATTGGCAAAAATTCAACGCGATACTAACAACCATTTCATCTCGACTAGGCATTCAGTCGCGTCCCTGGGATGGACCGATATGGAACATACACGTAAGGAACGATAGTGGAAAGCTCAGGAGCAAGTCGACGTAAACGAAGAAGTCTAACTTTCCTAATGTAATCTTAAAATTACAACCAGCTAACAGTTTCTCAATCGTAGGCAATTTTTACGATAAAATTAAGCCAAGTAAATATTCCGCAACTCTTTCGGTGTATTATTGTTATTGTTCATCTTCATCCTCTTCTTCTTCTTCTCCTTCTTCTTCTTCTTCTTCTTCTTCTTCTTCTTCTTCTTCTTCTTATTATTATTATTATTATTATTATTTGTACTCTTTTCCATTATCCCGCGACAAAATGCTCTTGACGTACTTCCTTATTAGCAATAGTTATCACGAAAAGGTTTGTATGATAGTATTTTCTAACATACCGCGATACCTGATACGTACCACGGTATAGCGTAATTATATTAATGTCACGTTGTGTGAGAAAATTTGCTAACAATTCCTTCCTCATGTTTATACATGTCTTCTGATAGAATTCGTAATTCAAAGTACTTTGGGTAATGTCATACTTGTTATATAATATTACGACTTTAGACCGATTCTGAAACAAAGAAACTACCTGTCCATGCCTTAGCGATTGCGTCACAGTCAAGATCGCGGTTAATTCAAAGAGAACCTTGTCGCGGTGGTGAGAAACTCTGTTTGTTTTGCAATCAGCCATTGATGTCACCGGTAGGCTAAGGCATAGAGACCGGAAAACCCGACATTATGACATATCAGTGCTACTACCCCAGACGGTTTTCAAAGAGACCGCCGGTATCCAATTAGAACACAGATAGTCAAATTTTGGGCGGGTTTCTCACGCAGCCAGACATTATCCTGTTACTTTTCGAAGAAGCAGTACAGTTTTGATTTGATTAAAGAAATATCATGTACACCGAGAGCAAATTGTGCACTCGTGAAAAAACAGGCAAAAGGAGTTCTAGGAAATTCGGACGAAACTTGGAACAAATGCTTCTGAAGAAGCTTTCCGGGTGGGATAGGACGCCACCCGAAGATTAGAGAAAGAAGACGAGGTGGAGAGCACGTGAGAATAGGCAGTTGTGCTAAGGCGCAGGGCCGGAAGAATAGGCAGTTGTGCGAATGTGCAGGGCAGGAGAACGGAAACAAGGGTACCGGAATTACCGACAAGGCGAAAGTTGCAGATGAGTAACATAGAAGGGACACGGGAAGGAAACACTTTCACCTTTAATTTCGCGTGATGAAATAGCTGGCAGTTTGAATAGGTCTTGTATTGATTGGAAGCAATTGCATCGAAAAATTGTCCTGTAATTGTTGACTACCGTGATATAGTTTATTAAATTATTATACCTTTCACCTTATTATTTTTATACTTTATACACCTAGACCGTCGGCCTTGATGACTGGGAGCTCGGAGCTATTTAATCTTTTAATTGTCCGTCCTTCTCTGGTGTTAGTAATAATTCCGTACGGGGCACGCGACAATTAGGGACCAACGATTTAATTTTCTGGAACAGAGTTATGAGATTTTTTTAAACTTTCTGACTATTTAATGGCTGAAAAAGATCTTTCTCTGATTAATAGCAAAATGACACCACATTATATCGATCATAATATTTTTAAGATATCTTGGCTTTAGAAAATCGGAGCACCTCCCCCGCCCCCCCCCCCAATGGTTGATGAGTGGTACCTTACAGTGTATGAGCTTTCTATATGTATATTACTTATTGTTGAAATTGGCCTCTTACTAGTGTAGCCAGGATGGAATAATTAAGCGTACACTATAACCTACACCTTGTGAAAGACATTGTGCTGACATTAAAGACATTGTTGATACAAATAGGAAGTGTTGACACTGAAGCCTAAACTTTACTAGCTACACTTTTGATATAGTTGTCAGGGAAACTTTGGGTGGGATGCTATCATCCGGAAAAGATATTTATCAGAGAGGGTCAGTAAATATAAAAACATACTTACTTAAGAAACGAGATGGTATTTGGTGGACAATAGAAATTACTTAAAATTCAAGCAGAAATTAACTGCTCTTCTAAAAATCTTAGGATAAAACGTCAAGATGATGCTTCTCGATCTTACGAAGGAACGCATTAAGGTGTACTTAACGCATCAACATACTCTAGCAAATTACTAAAAGCAATGAAATTTTTACTCTTTTTATCTCTAAATTTGGTTCTGATATCTTTAAAAGCATCGTATTCGGTTTTTATGTTAGCGTACATGACACATGTCAAACATTGTTAAAGGTTCACAAATACAATTATATTTGCAATATTCGAAATTAATTTGTGACAAATACAACTGTTTTGTAAAAATAATAATAATAGTAATAATAATTGGAAACATGTTTTTAATATCATTAAATTCATTAAAAAGATCTCTCGGGAATCCCTTTACTAACGGAAACTACTGAAGTATCGATACATTGAAAACGTACCGTGGTATCTACCAATAAAGTAAAAAAAAAAGCAAAACAAAGCAAACAAACAAACAAACAGTAACGCGATAAATCGGTATACCAGTAATACGTGCTCCTCTATTTGAGTACCTCCATGCATAACTTTAACGGGATATAAGTTATTTTGCACATCTGATAGACAATGTTGATTTTTCCCCATCACAGATATCGGGTAACATTACATCCCACTCAGTACCCACAAATGTATTCCCAGTCTAATGTCAGAGCATTTTTCTTCTACCGTTTTGGCGGTGATACAAGAGTCAGATTTAGGCATTCTTAGCTTTGATTTAAAGGTGTTTAGTCTATGATGTGGTTGTTTGTGTAAATTTTGGCGACTGCGCACAATTAGTATTGAGGCATTGATGCTGTCCGGAAGTGAAATCTGTGATCCATTGCACGTTGCTTTCTTTACATTCCAACCTGTCAAAGAAATGACGGATAACCTATGACAAGAACTTCGCCGTGAATTTATGTTTGAAGGTATTTATAATTAACATTTGATTTATTTTGATTTGGAAAAAAGGGAAAGTTCAGTACCGAGACACAAATGTAGAGACTATATAGGAAAAATAATTGTGAACCTAGTCCTGTCATGGTGTCTGTCCTTTGTTGCCAGTCTGGAATCAGGTCAAAACACCTTTGTTGGGCTGACATTGATATGTAGTGTACTCGTTTTAAGACTGTTAATTAAGTTTGTCTTCTTTCTGTCCTCTTTACTATTCTTGGTTTGTTTATTTCCCAGTCACTGAATCATGTCAATAATTACTCTTGGCTTTTGTGTTTAGTGTTTGTTTTGTGAATTTAAATTGTTTCTTCACTCGACGAAGATCTTGTTTTGCTCCATATGTTAGGAAACCTTTCTATATTTGCGCCGTTACCAAATTTTGTGTCAATGTCAATGTATATTTACTGTCAGTTTTCATTCCCATTTCCTCTTACTCTTAGACCTTGAGATTCCGGCACCATTCAACACTTAGCTCGCTGGCTGCATTGGTATCTTTTAATAAAACTACTTTTGTAAGTCACAACTTGCATTGTCTGAGAGCATTATCTTCTTGAGATATTCCGACCTCCCTTGTTTATGTTTAAGATTTTATGTTTGTTTACTCTTTCGTGTCGCGGTTCTCGTTTGCGAATGTTTCCGAGTTTCATATGTCGTGTACACCCTCTTTAGTACCGACAATCGGTCTCTTTTTTTCCATTCTGAATTATCTTAGCAAAATAAAATAATCATGGGGGAGGTAATTATTTGGCTAACTACGTAACCTGTTTGGGAAATAAAACTGTCACATTTGCTTCTAAAATTCACGTTTCCACACTATCCGCGGTGAAACCTCTATCCTTGATGTCACTTTTGGAACTCCTGAAAGCTAAACTTCAACATCAAATCAGAGAATTGGAGGCAGGTATTAAATTTAATATAATACAGAGAAACTCAAAACACTGTTTCTTCACGGACGAAATGAAAAAGAAAAGAAAAGAAAATTTAGCAGGAAAAACGCTTTCAAAAAATCAGGAAAGTCAATAAGTCATAAACATGTCATAGGTTCCGTTTTCTGACTCTGACATAAGTCTTCTCTCCAAGTGCCTCGACTTTTGTCACTGGCCCAAAATGAACAATGTAATCCTATTGAATGAAGACTTTGCTGCAAACAGAACGAGACTGCGTGAAAACTTTTGTGACGTTGTTGGAGAATCCAATGTCATTTTGGTACCACATAGATTCCGCTCGAAAAAGAAAAAAAAAAACGATTATGTTCCACCGCTTGTAAAGTTCCTGCTATAGAGGCATCCTTGTCCGCGGTAGAAAATAATGTTTACTCGCTCGAACAAAGCCATACCAAAATAGACAATTTAACCAGACACAAAATCTGCGAGAGGGAAGATTTTGTCATCAAGCCTGCCGACAAGGGGTCATGCGTTGTTGTCAATAATACGACTGACTACAACGCTGAAACGAATATACAACTTTCAGACGGTGGATTGTATAAGAAACTCAGTCATGACCTAAGAGCTGTACATGCTCAAATTATGTGTCCGATATTAAAAGACATGCATATCGCAGGTCACAATCTTTATTTATTTGTGCAACACTGATACCTTCAACTATGATAGACTGATAGGCCTTTGGGGTGGCCCCCTTTTGGCCAAAACTAATACAGGAATATTATGTCTTTTTGTCCCCTCTCAATTTGTCGTGTGGGTATTTTCTAAAAAGTAAGAAGATATATATATATATATATATATATATATATATATATATATATATATATATATATATATATATATATATATAGTTTTAAATTGGGTTATTGATGGAGACGTACTTGTTTAGATTCCCGTTTCCAGGTTTCCATTCGCTATGTCTCCTGGCCTGATCAACGATGACAAAACACTGGCTTACTCCCTACCAGTTGATCCCAAACCAGGGCGATTTCAAAATATTCCTACAGTTTGAGATTTTCAGAAATAACATTAAACTTTGAAAGTAGAGATATTTCATTAATGATTGAAACAGCTTTTTAAAAATGATATAGCAAGACGTTCGTCCGCCAGAAATCTTAACCGTTTGTCTAGTATTACTACCATATTACTCACAGTTGTTTACCTCCCTTGGATAGGATCATACTATTACCACAACGATGAAAATTTGGAGCTAAAATGCGGTCTGGAAAAACTGGCCGCTTTGATACCTGTATCATATGCTGCGATAGTTTCTCAACAGTGGTTTTGGTACGTAATGGAAATATTTGTCTACTACGTAGGATGAAAACGTAGGGTATTCTTTACTTGCCGTGACGGAGCACAAGGCTGATAACGTTACAAGGTAGAACACGGCAGCCGTCACAAAAACTGATGACGATACAATGATGCCCATTGGAGGCGCCAAACCGTCTTGTTCTTTTATCTTTGTTTATGACCGGAAGGTAATGTGGGATCCAGTCAATGCGCGGAACCGAAATAATAAGGTTTAAGGGGGCGCTCGCCAGTTATAATATACTTTTGAGAGAGTGACGTATGTAAGGTGAAGTTGTTTGCATTTAAAACATGCACAGTGGAGAGAATGTTAACATACCTCTATGCTGCTTTGATGTAATGTGGTTGACATTTCTTTGGATATTGTACTTTTGAAAATTGTACATGATCTAAGCACACTGCTAACTAAAATGACTGCTCCCTTGTGCTCAAACAATCAGCCTGAATTAGTCTAAAGTACACTATTCTTAGCAGCTATTCAGATAGGGAAAATGAATTTTGCCAGATTAGACAATACCAGCTTCTGAAAGTGCAATGAATAAATTACCAATTATATAAAATGTAAAAAAAAAGTTATTGGTTCTTCTTTTACAATTTACCTCTGAAGTTCAGGAAGTGAAAATGACCAAGTGGCGCTAGCACTTTTTTGAAAGGTGCACATCTGAAGTAAGGCCGAGCTGTGTACTCTATAACCCATATTACACCCATCAGTCATACACCAAAATAAAGGGAATCAAAGGTTCTTTGAACAACACTTAAAATATACAAGGTCTTTTTTAAATAACCAGTATAACCAGTGAGGAGACCCCGGGGAAATTCTTTTTCTTTAAAATTCTAACCCTATGCAAAATACGAAACTGTAGAGTGCCACCTTAAAACAAATATGAAAATGTATCCAGTTATTTTTCTTATTTTCATATAATTATGTATGATGTTCTGAACAAAATGGTACATTAACATTGATTTTATGCATGGAAATATGCTAATTATGCTTATTTTGCTCTTGCTTACATAATATGTCCTGAGGCATGTTTGTGTGAGTAGTGACCTTAATTATGGGGAAATTAGAAGTCTTAGGATATAGGAATAAAGTCAACTTAAATTTAAAACTGTTGCATTAAGTAAAAGAAATATATAGTGAAAATGTTTCTTTTCATTTATTTGCAATTAAATTAAAAAAATAAATGATTACAAAGCAAATTCGATTTCTTCCATATTAAACAATAAACAAATATTTTAACCTTTAACCTTTGACCTTTATGAACCTCATCTCTGTTCCATCCATTTCAAACTGTAAAATTTATTATTGACATCTCAGGAATAATTCTGGCTAGTTTCATGTTCCTGTCTTTCAGCATAACATTGGTTGCTATGTTGACACAATGTAATGTGCATATTTAAAATAACTCACTTTTTATCAAATACTGTTCTGTGGGGTTGAATACAGGATAATTATTCAAAAGGACTGTTTTGATGCTTGCGACTTAAATGTTTCATCAATTCAATCAAAATTAAATCATACAATAATAATACATATGTGCTCTTTAAGGGGGTGCTCCCTAGTTATGTACTTTTGAGAGAGTGACGTGTGTAATGCGAAGTTGCTTGCATTTAAAATACGCACAGTGGAGCGAATGTTCACATACCTCTATGCTGCTTTGATGTAATGTGGTTGACATTTCTTTGGATATTGTTTTTTGGAAATTGTACGTGATCTAAGCACACTGCTAACTAAAATGACTGCTCCCTTGTGCTCGAAAAATCAGCCTGAATTAGTCTAAAGTACACTATTCTTAGCAGCTATTCAAATAAGGAAAGTGAATTTTGCCAGACTAGACAATACCAGCTTCTGAAAGTGCAATGAACAAATTACCAATTATATAAAACGTAAAAAAAAAAGTTATCGGTTCTTCTTTTATAATTCACCTCTGAAGTTCAGGAAGTGAAAATGACCAAGTGGCGCTAGCACTTTTTTGAAAGGTGCACATCTGAAGTAAGGCCGAGCTGTGTACTCTATAACCCATATTACACCCATCAATCATACACCAAAATAAAGGGAATCAAAGGTTCTTTGAACAATACCTAAAATATACAAGGTCTTTTTTAAATAACCAGTATAATCAGTGAGGAAACCCGGGGAAATTCTTTTTCTTTAAAATTCTAACCCTCCCTATGCAAAATACGAAACTGTAGAGCGCCATCTTAAATGATTCATGGTTCAAAACAGCCTTCCTGCAACGAGAGATTCTGAAAAATGAGCCTGAGAGTCAAAGTTATTCGATTCCCTTCGGAAAGAGACGAGGATGGTCCGATTACATACGTGGCGTAGTAGTCTCAGACTGTCCAGAATGTATCCGCATAGAGAATTTTTCATATACTAATCTGGAGAAAAACTGCGCCCGCTTGCGAATTGCGTACATCAAGCGAATACATTTGATCCAATCCCTTCACTAATTGGTGACATAATTTGTAAAACGTCAAAACTAAAGTTACGGTAATGTATAAAGAAATTCATCTTGCCACATTCTTTCGAATTATATACAGTTTATTCTATGCGATTTGGCATGCTTGTTTTTCGTTATTGATTTAATCGGGCCTTATTAATACTCAAAGTTCCCTCTAGCGCCCAAACATTTTCTTTTCACTTCGTCAATTCTTGGTGCCTTGGTCTCTCTTTCAATTGCATAATTGCATATCAATGAAAGCCAAAGCGGATAAGATGACCAAGGCTAGTAAGTAAAATGTATTCCGGCATCAGAACACTTGATCTTACTGAACAACTTATACGGGCTAGTGAGTCTAAAGTAAGCAATACAGTCAAAGATAAAGGCATGACAGCATCAGAAAATAGCCATTATGTAGTAAAGTGTCTAATATCAAAGCTTTATTTTAAAAAATTATCCTATCGCCATATACTCATCTAACTCCAATGTATATCCATATATGTAGACGGCCGGCAAATATAATCGCCGACAAAGTTGTGAGGCATTGTATAAGTAGAGACATGCCAAAAAGGCTCGTCTGACATTCTGGTATAATATATGTACCGTATGAACTCGCTTACAAGACAAGTCCAACTGCAAACTGCACAGACCCAGATCTGCCTTCGCATAATGCGCCGGCAGATCTGGGTCTGTGCAGTTTGTTTGGAGTAATCGATAGAACAAACAACATAGATCGTTATCTACAGGCGGATTATGTTATTTGTTGTCTACCGAAAATTAATATTAATTCATTGTCAAATGAAATATTTTCCTTTCTTCGGCAGTATTATGCTAATGAGAAGACGTTGTAATCATTGTTCTTGTTATATATCTGTGAAGCCTTGAAATTGTAAAATATTTTTTTTTTTTTTGATTTAATTGATCAGTGACTTAGCAAGCAGTAATTGGGAACAGTTACATTGCAAAACTAATATTTTGAACGCTTCAAATCCCATTACAGTAATAATTGCTTAGTCAGTGCCAATTTTCAATATACCTACATAGAAGCTAAAACAAGTATACAACGATTTAAGAGCTAATTAAATGCAATGACGTTCTTAATTATGAACTCTAGTGGCATGCTAACCAATATCGACTGATTAGTTGAAAATAGTATTTAGAACCAGCAACAGCTGACTACTGACTATTTGTTCTCAGAAGAATGATTGGAAGCTGAAAACAGTCCTTGTTTTCGAATGAATGTCTTATTCGTTTATCCATGAAGGAAATCGAGGAGAACAGATAGAAAATATGTTTCTACGTCTTATAAAACTTCAAGCTTATAAATTGCCAATTTTCGATTTTAAATAACCGTTATACGGGTAAGTACAAAAATGCAAGCTCCGGAAGACAGCCGACTTGAAAATGAATCCGAAACGTGTGAAATTTTAGCCTGATGATGTCTGATGGGTCTTGACAGTAATTGTAAGAAGTGTGTGCTTGTAATGATCAATGTGTTTGCAGATCTTCGTCTAGAGCTGCAAGACCTGTTAACTTGCAGGCAGTCGCTGGCTATATCGTCTTTAGGTATGACAGCTTCTTTCTTCTTTTAATATTTAATAATGGGATGTCTGGGTTTAGTAGGATTCTGGAAGTAAATGACTCATCTCCATTGAGAAAAGAATAATGCAGTTGGCTTAGGAATGAAGTACACGATAACTCTGTATGTTTCTTCTGCAAGAGCTCTGGAGTTCCCTTTCCATAAGCCGAAATGAGAACCATGCTATTTTTTTTATTTTTTTTTTCATTCGAAAAATAAAATGTCTTCTGTTCAGATACAGAGTGACATCCCTTTGAATCTCTCAGTGTGTCATACGATTCTAAATTATGGTCTCAAACTATCTGGTTTTGACGAGTTTTCCTGCCGTCAAGCTGTTTATGGGCCAGTTGTCCAGTATCCTAATACATCCACCGCTTGAACTTAACTGAGTTATGTCCGTAATTATCGAGCCAATATTACTCAAAATTTGTGTTAAATTTACATTAACATCACAGCATTACAAAGGAAAAATGTAGAGTTTACATGTTATACTAAAAATGGTACACGAATCTGATAAAAACTTTATGTAGTGTATGTGCGAAGAAAAGAAATAGGTACATATACCATTAAGGACGTATGTGTACATACCATTAAAACACTGTGTGTAAATACCGTTAAAGTAGTATGTGTACAGACCTCTAAAGCAGTACGTGTAAATACAATTAAAGCAGAGTGTATATATACTATCAAAGCAGTATGTGTTTGCCATTAAAGCAGTGTGTATATACAACACAAAAAAGCAGTGGGGATACTTTTGTGCTTGGATATACCATTAACGCAGTACATATTTACCATTAAAGCAGTATGTATATACCATTAAAAAAAGTATGCGTCTTTACCACTCACTCAGTATTTGTATATACTATTAAATAGATATTTAAATAAACCTATAAGTCAGTATGTGCATATACCAAAAGAGCCGTATGTGAAAATACCATTAATGCAGTTTGGCTATATATCATTATGGGCAGAATGCGCATATGCAGTTCAAAAAAAAAAAAAACATGTTTATATACCAATAAAGAGCCGTATGTATATATCATTAAAGCAGTATGTGTATAAACAGTTAAAGCAATATGTGCATAAACAGTTAAAGCAGTATGTCTAAATACAAGTAAAGCAGTATGTGCATAAACAGTTAAAGCAGTATGTGCATAAACAGTTAAAGCAGTATGTGCATAAACAGTTAAAGCAGTATGTGCAAATACAATTAAAGCAGTATGTGCATAAACAGTTAAAGCAGTATGTGTAAATACAATTAAAGCAGTATGTGCATAAACAGTTAAAGCAGTATGTGTAAATACAATTAAAGCAGAATGTACTCATGCCATTTGGGTGTGTGGGTGGTGTGTAACTTTTTTAATGAAAGAACATATCTGTTAACGCATGTAATTTTTTCAGTGCTTGTATCTACATGAAAAGTGCAGTCCTCTGATCAAAGTTAAGTAGTCTAAAAGGATAAATAATTATTCGTTTCTGTGTATATCAGTCTTTAGAACTCTTGTGATCAGAGTTTGTGGTTGTGTTTAGATATAAGTCTAGAAGAATTATTGATTTAAATCATTTTTTGGAATTACTAAGTGCTCATTGGCTGGATTCATGCAAAGACATTCTGGATTGCATCACTGTGTTACATCAAAACACTCAAGACTATTGATACAGCAGGACGTTCAAGACTACTAAATTCATTCGGAACTTTTTATACTGTTAGACTTACGACATTTAGAATTATTTGGGATTTAATTCGCAATACTGTGAATGTCTCTTAAACATTTTTACTATGTAACTTAGAGAAAGAAATTATTTCTTGATTTTACTTAAATGATTGGTTTCACTTTCTTCCTGTTACGTAATGTAAGACCTAGATTTTAAACATTAGTCAAAGGATATTTAGCAGCGACTGACATAAAAATTCGATCAACTTTCTACTAAGTTCAAATTTATGGCATTCATACAACCTTTAGCCATATAATTTTTAATTTCTCTTCTTTCTGTTACACAGTTTAAGAGCATGTGAATATATCAGCACACGTAAAGATCTGCCGAATCGTAATGGTCAAATTACTTATTTTTGGGAAAATCCCTATGAAAGATAATTCTGTATTTATCTTTTTCTTAGTATAAATTTCCTGAATGAGTTATGTCCCTTCAAAGCGGTGCCATAAAAGAGCAGATATTCATTTTGGTACATTTAGATTTAAATTAGACATTTCCAAACTTAGTCAAGCGCAGTAACGGCGGGAAGGTTGCAGGGGGTGAGGAGGGGGAACTCCTGGGCACCAGGAGTAGGGTTGGCAACTGACATAAAACCTGTTCTCTGTAGCACAGTTAGGAACGCCCCTATCGAATATTGCCGCAGGAGAACTTACCATTGCGCTGCCACGGGTCATGTGATAGCACGCTTGTATGTATATACTTATGCTCCAACATATAACAACATGCTCCATATATATACTTATATATATATATATATATATATATATATATATATATATATATATTATATGGCGAATAACAGTCCTTTCAAGTGCACTGAATCCAGAAAGGGATCACGTGTGTCAGGGATTGATTAAGATAAATGCAATAAACTGACAACGAATAGTGCAAAACTAGTATCTAACTAGCCTGAGCGCTTTCGACTCTTAATGAGTCTTTTTCAAAGGCATATACAAAACACAGACAAGACAAACAAATAAAACAGAAAAACCGTAGTGTTTGGAAGACTTAACATGGCTGTTTCTACAGGAATTAAACCTTTAAATGTATTATGTTTCAACTAGTTTATATCAACTTGTTGCGGATACTGGAAAATATTTGTATTAACCTAGAAATCGATGAGCCATAACGACATCTGTTATTTTGTGTACATTTATGTAAGCGCAAATTATATCCCGGATATTTCATTGTTATTGTAGTAATTGTAGGCTATTAAGCAAATTTAGATAATTTTTTTAAAGAAAATGTGTCGGCTGCAAACGATAATTTTCTTTGTGCATGGCTGTCTTTTTCTAGTCTTCTTGGTTTAAACCGCTTGGTTTCAATGCTCTAAGGCGGCGTATCCAGTAAGATTCCTTTTCTTTCCCGGTTTCGGAACTCCAGTCGGGGTTGTTAGCAATTGCAGTAAGAGTTATATCACTGAAAGTGTGGCCAGGGGAGGAGAAGTGTTCTGCAACTAGGCTTCTGTACAGCTTCTTTGTCATCCAGTCAGACCTATGAAGGTTGATCCTTTTGTGTAGCTTTTCAGTTTCTCCGACATACTGAAGGCTACAGATCTTACATGTGATGAGATAAATTACATTCTCAGTTTTGCACGTTTTGTTTGAACCATGTATGTTTAGTTTTTCTCTAGTCACTGTGCTAGAAAATGTCCTGGTTTCTATCATATGTTGACAGGTTTTGCATCTTTTATCACCACAGGAGCAAGATTGACTAGGGTGGTCTTGACTAGTGATTGGCGTTAGCTTCCCCTAACTAGGATGTCCTTGAGGTTTTTAGGTCTCCGGTAGGCTACTACAGGTTTGTTCGGAAGGATTAACTTTAGTACGTCAGACGATTCCACTGTGGGCCAGTGTTTCGCGATGATTTTACCTACTTTGGGGTTGTCTGGATGGTAGGTCAGGATAAATGGTATCCTATCCGCCTTTTCCTTCTTTCCATATTTTAGTAGGTCATCGCAGTTTGTTTGTTTAGCCCTTTGGGTTTCCTCCTCAATCAGGTCTTTGTCGTAGCCTCGGTAAATTAAATGTTTAGATAGCTCTTCAGACCTTTCTAAGAATGTTTCATCGTCGGAGCAAATTCTGCGTATCCTCAGTGCCTGGCTATATGGAATGTTCCTGATGCAGTGTTTTGGATGACAGCTGGTTGGGAGGAGATACTGGCGTTTGTCGGTTGGTTTCGAGTAGATGTCTGTATGGAGTTATTTATTTAGACAAGCTTTAGCTTCGCCCTGACTAGGATGTCCTTGAGGTATTTTGGTCTCCGGTAGACAGATGTCTGTAAATATCCGGGATATAATTTATATATATAT
>JAECUM010048306.1:0-10453 GCA_016617855.1 Megalonaias nervosa
TTTTTTTTTTTGCAGAAAAACGTAGACTGACTAAAATTTTGTGATGGGACATATTAAAACTAAGAAATCTCGTGTGGGAATCACGCCCCTTATTTAGCGTAACCAATCCGGATTAAATATATCTCCCGTCTTTTCTAACTAGGCGTCAAAATTGTAGTCTGCGTGACCTCTTGATTTCCAAATAACTGATCCTGGACAATTTCAAATTTGACAATTCCGATACAAGATCGAAAGTTAACCCTATCCTTCCAGTCTATCTGACTGTTAAATAAACGAATGCTTCATTAAGAATCACTCCTCTCATGACACAGACATTACAAATCCGTGCAGGCCCCGAGTGGCCGAGTGGTCTAAAGCGCTCTCCGTTACGGATCACTGCCATCTCACCTCTGTCTGCGTGGGTTCGAGTCTAGGATTCGGCGAATGTGGATATGTGAGAAAGCTTGCCAGTAGCTTCTCGTGGGTCGGTGGTTCTTTCCGTGGATTTCCCGGTTTCTTCCTCCACCATTAATACTGGCCGCCATGTATAGCCTATCGTGTGCTGAAAAATGGCGTTAAGCCCCACAACAACAACAACAACAAATCCGTGCATTATGGTGATTTAACACGCCATGGTCCCCATAAATCTAATTAATCGTTCACCTGCCCAAATTAATGTTCTGTTCATAGATCGACATAAATTTGCACCCTTACAACACTATTTGTTGACTTCTCAGACATTACTGATACTTAACCTAAAATAGGAATCAGTGTGTTTAATTTTCGTCTAAATGAAGGACGATTTCTTTTTTCTAGGAATATAGTTCCAGCGATCTCGGTATCATCCTTTTTGATTTTACTTTCAATTGCGTTGGAAATAGTCACACACACTAAAGTCCTTGATATCAATAAAGCACAGCTCAATAAAATTCAAACACAAGTCAAGGTTAAGCTTAGTTTAATTTTTTATAGTATGAACATATTTTACGCAAGCAACATATTAGTTATAGTGTAGTACTTTCGTGAACACAAACCGATCTCATGATACAACAAACCATATGAGATCATATAATGCTTTCATATTATGCATGCATTTTACCTGTTTGATATGACGTGTACAAGTTTCCATACATACTCCTGCGCTACACTATATAATACTATATATAGTAATCCTAGTACTACAGTACTATAGAGTACTATATAATCCTATCAGAAATATTTTCAAGCCCTATCATGCATATTATCAGTATTGATTAGAAAGCGTTTCAACTTAGATGACTCACAGTACTAATTCAGTCCCACAGCAAACTTGGAAACACCATTATTTTAGAAATTCAATAACTTTACATTTTTTAATGCACATGATCACATCTACATTTTATCAGTTGTTACGACTCTATGGTCGAAATATATGTAACAGAAAGAAAGTGAAACCAACAAATAAGTAAAATCAACAAGCAATTTATTTTTAAACAATTAAAATGAAAAATCAAAATGTACTTACAATATTGTGAAATTAATTCCCAAATATTTATGATTGTCCTAAGCACAAGTCCACAAAATATAGAAATTTCCTGATTTCTGCAAGTCTTGAATGTCCTGATGTGCCAGATGTCTCTACTGTCCTGATATGCTCGAATGTTGTAAGTTTACATAAATCCCCAAATCATGAATAAATCCAAAATGAGAATAAGAATGAGCACTTCACGAATTCAAATAAATCTTCAAAATTAATAATCTCTTGCTTTGATTTCCACAACACTATCATAACATCTGACATCTGATTATTAAAATGATTCTTCACAGACTGACCATTAGTATGAGAATGAAATATTGTTTATTGGTTTGGTGTTTAATAGGAATCAAAACTAATGAACATGACCAGTTAGATCATTTCATAGAGCGTAAGTGAATTTCCATCTTGTTCAATGACTAAAATTATAATAAAGTCTGGTTTTACGGGTTTTTTTTAAGGCGTTGATAGCTCATGTTGAAAGACATGGTTGTGTCAGGATCGTCTCTTGGTCTAAAAATTAGAGAAAAAGATATCACCATTAATGCAGACGATATACTGATGGAGTTGAATTCAGCTCTCCGTGTTTGTGTGCAGAGGACGGAAAACAGGTGGGGTAAACCATAGATGTAGAGAAGAGTTCAGTTTATACGTGTTCAGATCACACTCACAGAATGTAAAATACGTTGTTACCCGTGGAAATCTGCTTCTCTAACATGATGTTATACTGCGATCTGAAGGAGGGAAATCAAGCCCAGGATGGGAAGAAGAAACGTTTCAGAGATCCCATAAAGTCACCAATGAAACGTTTCGTCATTGACACTCTATCTTGGGAAGATCTCATACAGGATCGCCCCACCGGGCGAAGTCTCATACTAAAGCTACAGACTTTGAACAGACGAGAACTGCAGAGGCAGTGCAGAAGCGCGAGCAGCGAAAATCTCAGACTGCCAATTACTGAACCTAGCATGCAGCCCAATTCACGAAAGAGACTATCCCAGTGTCTCACTTGAACTTGAACATCTAATAATGTACACTACTAGTTACAAACCTACTTTGTTATAAATTAAACATTCTTTCTTTATTCTTTATATGTTTATAATTTCCTTAATTTGAAAGACAAATCCTGAACAAAAACTAATGGCAGTACAGATGACATGAATGAGATGTATATAAGTCTCACAGGTTGATTTGAATACATATGTATTGTTTATAACTTTAACAGCACATCGATAGTGTCAAATATTTAAAGTCAAAACAAGACTACGATACGACTCGGATAATAGTCACACACCATGAATAAATCTGTTAAGAACATTGAAACTACAAATGCCCAACACGTTTATGCCAATAATTTGTCATTGTTATGATCATTTGACCTTTGTGACGAAAGATAGGCGTGTTAGTAAATAGGTCTTTACATTAATAATGACAGTTAAAATATTGCGTTATAGTAATAGCATGCAAATATTACGTCATGTGCGAACATCATTACTTACGTTCCTATTACTTTCTTTTCAGGTGGAAGACGGGGACAGGTCACGATAGAGAGAATTCTCAAATTTTTATCAGGGGCATCCAGAGAACCACTTCTTGGATTTAGCATGAACCCATCCATCCAATTTGTCGAAGTCATGTTTCCATCCGCGAGCACATGTATTAATCAACTAATACTGCCTGCTGAAATTGTTATTACAAATCATTTGATAAGGCATTTCTAAATGACGTATTTGGGCTTGAGTAGGAGAGTAGGATTATATATTTGCTATACTTCACTCGCTGTATTGGGCTTGAGTAGGAGAGTAGGATGATTTATTTGCCATATTTCACTCACTGTATTGGGCTTGAGTAGGAGAGTAGGATGATATATTTGCCATATTTCACTCACTGTATTGGGATTGAGTTGAAGAGTAGGATGATATATTTGTTATACTTCACTCACTGTACTGTATCAATCGGAATGTCTTCGGCTACTTCTGTCGTACAAGAATATGCCTTGAATGCATGGCGGCACAATAATTTACAGAACAAAATCGTTCATTTTGTTCGCCGGAAAGTTCTCGGCAGTAGAACAACAACAACAACAACAACAACAACAACAAAGACAAATAAATAACAATCTATTCAGACCACTTCAACTATTGCTACACCTCTATTGTCTGTAGAATAAAAAGTAGTTCTTTGCAGTCGAAACTTATCGGTCAGTCATTGTTTCCTAAATAACAGAGTGGTCAGAGTGGAACTAGCGGCATACATTCAAAGTATGATCCATAGGATTGACCTCGAAGATGGGAAAGTGTATCGTATTTATCCCAGGTCAGAATCTTTGGTATCGCTTCCGGTCCTGTGCGATACGGGGAGACTGGGTGCGGGTAATTTGTGCAATATATTTGGCGATCTTTTAACGTAATCTGTGCATAGTTGACAATTGCACGAGAATATCAAAGGCTGGACAGTTTCATGTAGCATAAGATGTAATAAATAAACGCATCTTTTTTCAGAGAAATGCGTACTGGTTTTTCGTATTCAATCTTGCATGTGTTTGTAATAAACGTATATAACGTAGTTTATTTTCACAACTTTTATTGCGACTAATTTTCTAGTTTCATTCATTTTTATATACCTGATTCGAGATGTAGGTGTACGGTTTGGCTAGTTCAGAGTTGTTGTTTGTGTCCGGCTTGTCCCACTTTTGTTTCCTGTTTGGTATACAACAATTTTTAGATACAACATAATTCTAAGTGACGTAAACAGTGATAGATAGCAAGTTCACTAGGTTCGGTCAGGGAAGACAGGTACACATTGAATCAAAGTAACTGCATAATTTGTGCATTTGTATGTATTTATTCAATCGATGAAACGTGTTTGATAATACAAACTATTTCACATATTCCAAACTCATCGACCTATCATCTTAAAGTGCATTCAATATCCTAAATAAAATGTTCCCCCAAGCGGATTTTACTTTACTATAACTAATTTCTTATTTAGTCAATTCGAGATAAACAAACCGTACCTTAATTGATCTTTCTGAAACGGATAAAGATTTTTTTTGTAAAGAAATACTTCAAGGAAGTCGTACTGAATGTTATGAAGTTAACGTGATATTGAATGGGATTGATTATTTTTTATATAATTTTTCACAAGATTGAGTATAAATATAAAATTTGTCGATCAAAACCGAACATGTTATAACCGCAAAACCAGTACACATTTATCAGACAAAGATGCATTTTTACGATATCTTATGTTACAAGAAACTGTTCAGCCATAAAAATTCCTGTGCAATTGTCATAATAATTTTAAAACATTGAAAACTATATATTGCACCAGCTCAATTTTTCTGTTTTCAGGTTCAGCACAACACCCAAAGTGAATAGGTCCATGTGCCAGTACATATATAGAAAAATGTGTTCATTAAACAAGAAGTCGTGAATATACTCATGAGATACACTAGAATTTTAATCCTGAAGTTGACTAGTGAGTTATTGCTAAGTTGTATTTACCGGAAGAAAATTAGTGTCAATGTTCCTATTTTGCATATTGATGCTCCGTAAGCTGAGGCGCTGACTGAAGTGGGTCACAAGGTCAATACACTAATTTGCTTAGTCATGGCAACGTTTTTGAATTTGTTTATAACACAGTTTCTTACAATAAAAGACGTGTATACATTGTTCGATTAGGAACTTGCTACATCCTTTGTCCGTCTAAGTCCCTTGGCATAAACTTTCCTATAATTAGCAGATCTGAATAAAAGAACTCGGACATTTTCACAGCTGCTATTGTCTATATCACTTAAAAATTATAAATCATATTCATAACAAAGTGTATCTGCAAGGATTCTATATATTTTATAATTATTGATTGACATATATGTTGACGATGGTGGTCCGTACCTGCAAATAATCCGGATTTTTATAATCGATATTTTACTCTCTCTGTCTCTCTCTCTCTGTCTCTCTCTCTCTGTCTCTGTCTCTCTGTCTCTGTCTCTGTCTCTGTCTCTCTCTCTCTCTCTCTCTCTCTCTATATATATATATATATATATATATATATATATATATATATATATATATATATATATAGATACTATCTTCCTACTTTATTTCTTCTGGCGTTTTCTATCCTCGACACGGATGCTCTTCATGTAGCAACATTATTCTTTTATAAAGTAAATCAAAAAGTATAAATTACCTTCGTGAAGAGAAACATGAAGAGAAAGTGAGAGCGCTACAAAGAGTAAAACATGGATATATTCATTACATCTTGTACAATGGAGAGAGAGAGAGAGAGAGAGAGAGAGAGAGAGAGAGAGATGTCGATTGTACGGATGCCAAATATGTGGATTTTAAGTGCTTTTATTACAATGGAACTTACTTTGCCGATCGAGACACCAACATCGAACAGAACAACTGAAATATTTCCACTCACTTTTGATTAATTTCGATCATCTGGACAACAGAATATACAGACGAAATCTACGTCCATGATTGGTCCTGATACTCCACATTTACCTGTATTATTGCAGTGCAGAAGTGAAGGTTTCGTGGCAGCTTCATTCCTTTTATGTAACATAAACAGGGCAACATGTATTGAATAGGATGGTGATTAAAGAGCTCGTGGCAGAATGATGCATAAAATGGCAGCCTAATCAAGTTTCTCCTTGAGTTTAGAATCTGAAGATTCACTGATTTTAAATTTCAAAAACTTGATTCACAAAAATATATCGCATTACTAGCTAATGTACGAATGCAATTTCTCAAATCTCCGATCTGCATTTAGTATTTAGATGCACACATTTGCATTGCCCTTTATAGTTGTTGTTTGCCGTTGATAGACTTTGTACGGTCATTGAAATGGCTATATCATTTAAGACAATTATTAGCATTATTAGTGTGTCAAAAAGTTTAGTTTTACTTTGATCTACCTGCGCCTTCTAGCCAAGAATAAGAGTCAGTATGTGACTGAAAGGAGACTAGCTCAAGTAAATATTTTTCAAGTAGACATTTTTTAAAAATATGCTCGTGACGGTCTACAACTCAAAGTAACCAAAACTAGTTGAATGTCAAATTTTCCTAAAATATGTCCATGGAGGATTATTTATTACTCTGAGTTATAATTAATCAAGTTCTAAATAAATAACACGAGAGGTTAAGTAATTATCACAAAGCGGTATTTTTTCTTGTAATTTATTATTACAAAAGTAATGCTGTTAATTGGTTTTAGTTGCAAGTAAACGAAATTGTAATTTACACATTTGGCAAAATGGTCGAACACTTGACTTATTCAAGATATATTCCTGCAAAATTTTCTACATTCTATCAAAATGTGTTCTTTATAATGTAAACCGATCATGTGCACATTTTATTACATTAACGTGTATACCAGTTGTAATCTGTCGGCTAGTATCACCCATAATCATAATTCACACTTGCAAGACCGTCTTATAGTGATAATTAAAAACTTTTATTGTCCTTTTCACGTTGTTGTTGAAATGCCCTTGTTTTTATTGAACTTACAGCATGAGCATTCTATCATTTGTTAAAATCATTGAATTATAAGCATTGTGTCATTGTTATTGTCATTAAGTACGTATGTGATGCTAATGATTCTATACTTTAGAATTTTATTTTGATACGGATCGTTAATAGTCTACTATATGTGCATACGCATACGACTGCACAATGATAATGTTACCTGGCGATTAGCTTTTTGTTTGGGAAAATCTTGCCTGCACGAGATCTCAATAAAATCTTACCTGATTTGATTCATATTTAGTTTTCGACTTGGCTATTGACAAAGTTTTGCTTGCCACATTAGCTAGCGTGTCCACTCCATAGAAGCATTAGAAGCATAGAAGTGGCAAAACTTATTGTACGTGATCTCAGTTGAACATTTTCCGACTCCAACGTTAATGTGTGTGTGTGTGTGTGTGTGTGTGTATGTGTGTGTGCGTATATATATATATATATATATATATATATATATATATATATATATATATATATATATAAAATGGATTTTTTTCTGGCACTGATACCGATTTAATGGTCACCCGAGCAACCATCTGACTTCTTGTTATTATTCTATATTAGGCTATTATATAACGAAATGCGTTTACCGTGTTGATTTCTTTGGCCTCCGTAACAACACGGCCGCTTGTTCAGTGGTCAGTAATAACAATTTGTGCGTGTAATGGACCGGTTTACACGATTAGTTTAAATATTTTACTTTTGCATCAGGATATCATCAGCCGGTAAAGTGTTCTGACATCCTTTTAAAGGAGACCAGAAATCAGTGGAAATATAGAATAATAATAAAAGCACTATAGAAGAAAACCTTATTCTGAAGTATCATCTGCGGCCGTAACGCCAATATTTAAATATTGGCATATCTTCAAGAGGCTGAATTTCCGTGACCTCGTATGCAAAATTTCCGCGCCTATTCGGTTACTTTCGTGATGTGACGTCATAGTAGCGACTCCAGCATCCCGACTGGCAGTTGCCAGCGTAAAAGACAATGCCGTTTTGCGTTGCTTACGGGTGTAGTGGCGCTGTAGAGTTTCGTATTTTGCATAGGGGTTAGAATTTTACAGAAAAAGACTTCTTCCGGGTTTCCTCACTAGTTATACTGGCTATTATAAAAAAGACCTTGTATATCTTAGGTGTTGTTCAAAGAACCTTTAATTCCCTTTATTTTGGTGTATGATTGATGGGTGTAAAATGGGTTATAGAGTATACAGCTTGGCCTTACTCCAGATGTGCATCTTTCAAAAAGTGCTAGCTCCACTTGGTCATTTTCACTTCCTGAACTTCAGAGGTAAATTGTAAAAAAAAAAGAGCCGATAACTTTTTTTTTACATTTTATATATTTGGTAATTCATTCATTGCACTTTCAGAAGCTGGTATTGTCTAGTCTGGCAAAATTCATTTTCCCTATTTTAATAGCTGCTAAGGATAGTGTACTTTAGACAAATTCAGGCTGATTTTTGGAGCAAAAGGGAGCAGTCATTTTAGTTAGCAGTGTGCTAAGATCATTTACAATTTCCAAAAGTACAATATCCAAAGAAATGTCAGCCACATTACATCAAAGCAGCGTAGAGGTATGCCAACATTCTCTCCACTGTGCATGTTTTATATGCAAACAACTTCACCATACATACATCACTCTCTCCAAAGTATATAATAACTGGTGAGCGCCCCCAATGCCACATTAAGAAAAGGCTGTGGACAAAAAAAAAATTTCTTTTCCAAAAGATAAAGACATAAAGAAAGTATGGATATATTATTGCAAGCGAGCCGATTTCAAACACCATACAGCACTCTGTGCTCATTACATTTCTCAAAAGAATGTTACGAGAGGGATCCTGAAACAATGGCCGCTCTAGGATAGGCAAATGCTAGGCCTAGACTAAAAGTTGGCGCTGTTCCAGACATACCGTTGGATATTTTAAATCCTGGGAAAAGTGTTAAACGTGTGAGTTACGAAAATAGGCAGAAGGCCGAGTAAGTGACCACAAAATGCAACAATCAATTCACAGATCTTTTATCTACACCAGCAGTGCTAAAAACAGATTAAAAAACCCGACACCCGGGATCCCGCTAATTTTAGTTCGGGCCCATCCTGTTTTCTAAGTGAGGTGCCCGTCGGGTTTGTCGAAAAAAAAAATTGTTTACCTGAGGAAATTAATGTATTTTCAAGATGTTGACATACATGCCATAACACGGCACAATTTAAATCAAATCACCGCTGTCCTAGGTGAAATTCAGATCTGATTTTAATGAAATGGAAGCTTTGCTAAAAAATAAGATTCTAAACCCCTGACACGGTCGTGTTTCGAGAAAACACAATTTTCAGTAATCTTAAATTTGTAAAAAAAAAAAAAAACCAAAAAACAAAACAAAAAAAGATAAACAAACAACAACAATAAAACCCCTTTCAGTCTATGCCGGTTACACGTAGTATGTATAAACGGTAATCTGTAGTGATTGGAACTGATATAAAACTATCCCTTGGGCAGTTTAAATAGCAGCGATTAAAAGAAAAGAGGTCAGGTATAAAATCAAAGTTTCACATTAACTGGCTGACAATAGAAATTGGGGGGCGGGGAGGAGACTGTTGACCCCACCCCCTTGCCCCAATGTGCGAGCGCTCAATGGACGCGCCATTTCTCCCCGTGATACGCCTTATAATCCCCCAGGACAAGTCCCTTTTTTTATATTCTGGTCAGCTGAGGCTAAACTGCAAAATAGCTGAAGTTTTGACTTGAGTACACAAGCAATAAAGCCAGTGTGACTAATTAACAGTTAATCCTTATCCTTGTTTTTATCTTGTGAAAAGGAATGCCGTTCGGACCATGTTCCACAGTGTGTGTATGTAAGCATCCGTAATTGATTGGCAAATAAACAGTCCCTATTTTGTTGTAACTTACGACGCCTATAGGACTTCAATTTTGACAGTTCAAATCTGCAGTCACAAGTTACCGTACATGTGAAAACTATTTTTCCCCCGTTTTATGTCCAACCTTATTTCCTTAAGTTTAAGTCTTAAGGCATGTAACACTGTTTACCGAATGAAAATATTTATTCTTTGGTGGGGGGGGGGGCACATATAATGCATGGTATATTTTGTTTTATTCCTTCTTTTAATTTAACCATGGTAATTAAACTTGATATATACGGTAGAAGTATGTCGGTTGTTAACTGGCCGAGTTTCTTTGGCGGAAATGGAGATGCGATTTAGTTCGCAGAGAAAATTACACATCATTCACAGTGATCATTCATGGGATTTAAGCTAATTGGTGACAATTTTATTTTTTTTAATTTTTTTGTTTTTGCTATAGTACTGTTGTGATGGTTTTAAAAAATCTGAAATTTACGTGAATAATGTTTAATCATAACATTCTGTTTATTGAAGAAAAGAACTGTTATGTGATATTAATTATTTCGTCCAGTGCCGGAT
>JAECUM010048308.1:0-31573 GCA_016617855.1 Megalonaias nervosa
ACAAAGTCCTGACCCCTCCCCCCTGCAAAAAATCCTGCGGGCGCCCATGCCACAGTGGCCATTTTGAAAATCTTGTTATTGCTACTCCTCCTGAATGGATACTCGCATCAACATGGGGTTTCTTATCATGTCTTGTTGGTTCTAAATGAAACTGCGTCTGATCTGCTGCCACAGCGGTCGTGTTATAAATCTTGTTGTAACTGCTTCTTCTTTATGGAAGGTCATATTGTCATGGAGTTTTACCAGAAGACTTCATATGGGTTGGTGATCCTAATGAATGAGATACAAATCTGTTATCACATTTCCCTGTCACTGTCCTGAAAATCTTGGTTGTAAGTGAAAATAGAGCCGGTCCGACTTATAATGTGACCGCCACTTTGGATATCTTGAAAATCACTGCTTTTCCTACATGGCAGGCATTGTGTCACCAAAAGACCTTTAGCGACGGGTCCTATTCCTACATGACAGGCATTGTGTCACCAAAAGACCTTTAGTGACGGGTCCTATTCCTAAATGGCAGGCATTGTGTCACCAATAGAACTTCAGTGACGGGTCCTAAACAGAAGAACTATGATATTAAATATGGTCACCATGGCGTCCATCCTGAAAATCATACTATCGGTGTTTCTACAAAAGGGAAAGTCATTTCAGCATGGAGGTTCAGTAGTAGATGAATATGAGGATGCTGTCTCAAAACACCCACCCACCTCCCTCAAGCTTGAATATATGAGGATGCTGTCTCAAAACACCCACCCACCTCCCAAGTTTGAATATGATGATGCTGTCTCAAAACACCCACCCACCTCCTAAGTTATGGAGAGGTGGAAAGAGGTTCCCGGACCTTTAGATTTTTTTCATATTAAACAAAGCACATGTTAATGCAGGATATCATAACCTACGAAGCACACGTTAATGCAGGATATTATAACCTACAAAGCACATATTAATGCAGGATATCATAACCTACAAAGCACATGTTAGTGCAGGATATCATGACCTACAAAGCACATGTTAATGCAGGATATCATAACCTACAAAGCACAATAAAATATTATATAAAATGTCCTATTACAAAGAGCCAATTTGTAGCGTCGGATTTAATCTAACAAACATTTTTTTAAAAGATTTAATTCAATCAAATCAGCCTCAAGATATACTGGGATAGTTACATTTTGTTAGAAATATGTTAAAAAAATATTTTCACTTAACTGTCCACTTGTAAATCCGCTTGCATAATGGCCACGAAGAAAATTCTGACTGTCTTTTATAACGTTATTCTGGAAAAATCCATTGGAAATTACCTATCTTTAACCTGATTTCAGAACATTCTGAAGTAGGCGTTATTTTGAGAAAATCCATTGAAAATTACCTATTTTTAACCTGATTTCAGAACATTCTGGAGTAGGCGTTATTCTGAAAAATCCATTGGAAATTCCCTATCTTTTACCTTACAAAGTTTCAGAATGATCACATGATTTAGTTATCATGGAAATTTCGTTGGAAATTCCGTGTGGGCACTATGACGGCAGTCAGAATTTTCCTTTGTGATCATTTTGCAAGAGAATTTACACGTGGACAGGTAGTATGAAAACATTTTTCTAACAAAATATATATTTTCAGAGAATGGGGAGTAGTATATGAAAGGGGGTTGTGAGACCTTCTATCTGTTTCCATAGATCAAACATTTTAAGCCTTCTATCGTGAAAAAAAATGGTGAACAGGTAAGTGAAAACATTGTTTGAGATTATTTTTTTTATAGCCTACCATCATTATACTTTTTTGATAATCTTTTTCATACCTGCTGACTCTCATTGGTAGGATATCCGTTAACATACTGTCAATAATACGAAACTCACGTATTAAATCGTCCATATCATATTTTACACCTCGCAAATAAGATCGTATTTGATCAAGTAATTTTTTGTAAGTTATACTTGCTGTTTTACAAGAATTTTTTTTTGTTTCAAGTTTAGGTTCAATTTTTGTTACAAGTGTTGAAAGAGAGACACCGACACCAGATATTATTAACAAAAACGGATTTAATAATGCTCCACTTGAGATTATACCAGAGCTGGTCATTAACAATGGAAAATATGATATTACTCGAAGTATTCTACGGTAGTATTTATAACTTTCTTTTATACACCATAGGTTTTTATGATAAAATTTATAATATTGTACTAGTGCGTTTTGGAATTTCCTTTGATATGTGATTGAAATCGATGATATGTTTTTTCATTATACAATTATTTTACACAAAAACAAAAGTTCTGGCACCAGCAATTGAATCAAGAAACTCATGAAATTTATTATTATTAGGATCAGCTATAAAAATTCTGTATTTGTCATAAACATCTGACGAAGTATCCTTATATCGTTCATATGTTAGTACATATTGTTTCTTTAACCAAGCGTATGAATCAAAAAACTATTTCCTACTTCACTCGCGTACAAATCTGTTTTATTCACCAAATTACTGTAATCGATTTCTGTTTCATCAATATACCCTAATACTAAGCTCAACTGATCTAACGTGAAATTTTTGAGAACAAGATGTTGTCTGATAATTGTATATGCGACTACGAAATTTGCTAGCATCAATTTCTTAAGCTTATCTAGTTCAGTTGTGAGAAGACCAACAGCAGAAGCTACTTTTAACATTAATTTTTCATATGGTTTTGTGAGTATTGCTTTAATTTCATTGTAATAATTCCGTAATGACAATTGTCTAGAGTAATGAAATGATGGGAATGGAACATCATCTTCTTCACTTATATCATAATAAGAATCAGACTTTACTTTCAACTTTATTTGATTGACTTCAAAAAACTTTCTCGCTCATCATCACTAAAATTACTAATTTCATCGTCTAAAGTTTTGATTATCTTTAGAGATTTGTTAACAATAATCTTATCAAATTCTAGGTCTTTTTACGTATCATTGGCAAAATTGCGTTTGCGTACACTTTAATAATTAAATCTGCGTCTGACGTCATAGTAATGATTTTAAGCAAAGTTTCTTTGTCATGGTAGTACATACCGAGTTGTTTAAAAATATGTCATTTTTCAAAACTATTGTATAACTCTTTGTTTCTTTTCATTCTTATTTTTTTAGTTTCCGCTAGTTTGTCAAGACGAGTATGATTTTGGTTTATTCGTCTTTCTTCCAGTGTTTTTCCACTGTAAGCTCGTACTTTTAACAGGTCTGCTCTAATTATTAAATCTATGTTATACGAATTAAATTCCAGAAATATTTTTTTAGCAGGGTTTCGACTTGTTTTTCTTCTGCTAGACAATTATCAGGTTGACAGTATCTGCTTATAATATCAAAGTTTTCTATTGCTTTTTTCAGTTGTGGTCCTCGCATATGCACAACGCGAATAAAATCAGCAAAATTTTCTGGCAATGTTGGATCGTTTAATGATTCGATTCTAAGTTTTTTCAAACTTCGTAACATTTTTGCTGTTTCATTAACGGCTCCAACATCTTTATCAGGGTTTAAAATATTATCATAAAATTCTTTCGCAATGATAATAATTGATGGTTCTGACATTATTTTATTGCATTAGATTAAATTTGATCATCGAGTGTGTATATTTGAAATGCTGTCAGTCCTGGAAATGGATGTTTAGCGGCAATAACATAAACTCGAAAATACAAGTACTTGTTAACAGTGTTTTCAGTCGGAATCGTAAAATATTGTGTTGTTGTAATATATGTGTCTGTTGTGCTGTACAATGTTGCCCAATTCTTTTGATCATCATCATTTGATCCTTCCAATCGCCAATTATAAATGTGACCAACGCTAGGATTTAATCGACCTCGCAAATGAAATTGCCAAATAGCAACTGCAGTGGGACATTTAATTTTGATCCAAAAATTTTCAACTTCTCCGTTGGTCGTCCACTCGTGTCTATCAGAGAAAGCGTAATAAGGATAATTTTCAGGATAAAACGATGATGCGCTTACCTCAAATCCAACTGCTGACTTAAAAAGTGTTGGAATATACCCAACATTGTTTTTAGTTCGTTTTGTACCACCAGATACACTGTCAACATACACTTTATTTGTCAGATCATTAGGGCTAACAGGAACATATGTCGTAATTATTTTTTTGTCTCTCATGTTTATATTCCCTGACATTGGTCCACCGGATTTTTTAAAGTATGGGGCAAGTTCTTTTTTTAACTGACCATAACTAATGGCATCAGTATCATTAGCTGGCGGTAAAGTTGTTGGTAATCCAGTTATTTTTCAGTTATTACTCATTATCAGGTTACCTCCCTCTGTGTCACCGGCTTTGTTAAGTTTATTATCGTCAACAGATTTTAGTTGTGCATAACTTACCGCTTGTGTGTTATCAACATTTACTGGCGGATACGTAGTTTCTAAATTTATTATTTTGTTACCTGACATATTAATATTACCTGTAACCTTTCCACCGGTTTTATTAAATTTAATATCCTCAACATATGACAACTGCATATAACTTACCGCTTGCGTATAATTTAAGTTTGCTGGTGGATACCTGGTCTCTAAATTTATTTTATTTTTTTTTATGACATATCTAAGTTACCGCTTAAAGTTCCGCCGGCCTTGTCTAACTTGTTGTCGTCAACTGATTTAAGTTGTGCATAACTAACAGCTTGTGTAAGGTCAACTCTCAGTGGCCGATACGCTGTTTCTAAACCTAGTACTCGTTGATTTGACATAAACAAGTTTCCCGTCATCGTATCACCAATTTTTTTCAGGTAACCTGATAAATCAACCTTACCGTCTGTTATTGTTGTACTTACAGCTGATTAATCTCCTACTAATGTTCCAAATTTTGTATAATAGCTCATTATTTATTTATCGTCTCACAATTTTTTTATATAACATAAAATTGTATGACAATAATGGCAAAATCGTCGATATTAAACTTTGATACAGAGCGGTTGGTGAAATATAAACATGAAAACGAACTTCCAGATCGTCATTATCTTATTGTTGGAAGAACTGGATCTGGGAAAACAAACTTGCTTATGAATTTACTTCTAGGAGATAATTTTAACTACGATCGGGTTTATATTTACACAATTAATCCACAACAGAATAAGTACGAGCTACTTAACAATTATAATGACAAACTTCGTGATGATCTTGAGGCTGGTGAAGATTTTTTAATTATCAAACAACCAGAAGAACTTGTTCCAGTTAATCAACTTGATTCATCCTAACACAAGATAGTTGTTTTTGATGATATTCCGCTAAACAACGAGGAAATGAATAAAATAAGATCATATTTTTCATTATCACGTAATAAAAAATGTAATTCTATTTATTTCGCTCAGGGTTTTTATCATGTTGACGGATTTATTAGGCGAAATACTGGTTGTTTTATATTATTTCCAGGACTTGACAATGTTGACGTTAGAAATATCGCGAACGAACAATGTGGTGACGTAACGAAAGATAAATGTCTTGAATTATATCATCAAGCAACGGCAAATGAATATGACTTTTTTTTGTTTCATAAATTAACAAATGATACGAGTAAAATGTTTCGATGCTGCATTGAAAAATATCTACAATAATTTTTATAGAAAATAGTATATAATCAATGGAAAGACAAGGAATGTACAGAAAACATATAGAAAATCTAAAAAAACTTGTTAAATCTAAAGCCGAACTTAGGCAGATGATCCAACAAGCACGACGTGGTCAAGTGGTTGCAGCAGAAACAGAAGCAGCCTCTCTCAAACCAGTTACTGAAGCTTTACTTGGAAAACAACCTGAAACTAAGCCACTGTCAGAAGAAGAATTTAAAAAAATACAAGAAAAAGGTTTACTAGGAAGAAAAACAAGAAGCTGGTGTTGGAAAAATTATTGAAAGATCTGAAGAAGAAAAAAGATTAACCGAGGCACTTGCAGCAAATATAGCTAATCCTGTTGCAAGACAATCTGAAATAGATCGGCTGATAAATAATCCACTGGAACTTCAACAAAGATTAGCAGAAGCAGTAATAGTTAGACCAATTGAAAGAAGGTTAGAAGAAGAAGAACTTAGAAGAGAGAGAAACATTATAGAAGAAAGAAAAAGATTTGAATATGATTTAGAAAATATAGATAGCAAAATAAAAGATGACGAGTATGAAGATTTTAATAAAAAATATGAATTTATTAAGGATGTGAGAGTATACAATGTTAAAAAAAGATGATTTTAAGGCAGACGAAATAATTAAAGAGCTAGAAAAAAATGAAAGAAAAAGGTAAGGAGCATCTCGACAATATAGTTTTAGAAAATAGAAATTACTATGATAGCATTAAATTATATCGACATGGAATTATCGCTGATCTTTATATTAAGGCTACTAATAATATAAAAAGTAACATATGCGGTCATCATAGTCGTAGCTTAAGAACCGAAGCAAAGTTAATCGATGAAGGACAAGAAAAATGTATGTTTTTTAGACCAGGTCCTATGACGATGAATGAAGAAGATTTACAAAAAAAATCGATGAAGATAATAAAGAATATCGTGATAACTATAACAAAAAAAACCAATTAAAATACGAAATAACGCCATTAGAATATTCTGGTTTTAAGGAAGATTATAAAATTTCTGACGTTGATAATATTTATAATTGGAAAAAAGATAAATACGAAGATCTCATTAAAAAATTAGTTGATATCAGAGATAAAGATAAATATATTTACAAAGAAATTGATACAGCTGTAATAGAAGATATTGAAGGAATTTATGAAAAAGCTAGAAATTCTATTATTCCTAGTGTTTTTAAAAATACTGCAGCAAAATTTAGAGATAACAAATATGTTGAAGAAAAAGGATACACTTTTAAAACATTATTTGAACATTATGATAATGAGCGATTAAAGAAAATTGACCAAAAAAAAATGGAAAAGGAGTAAGAATATTCGCATCAGTTACTGAAATGATTGGCAGATTAATGTTACTGATATCATCAAAAGAAGCTGGAAATGTTGGTGCTGAAATTGATAATGAAATTATTGACATACTTGATAATTTGAGATCAGAAAATTTATTAACATCTGACGAATACGAAACTTTACATCGCGATTTAATTTTATAAATTTGTGTAATGATTTAATATAACAATTTTATATACAAAAAATGTCAGCAACATTATTACTAGACTCTAGCCAATCTGATAAAGATAGCGCAAATTTTTATGTAAAGTATATTCCACCAATAGAACTTGATCGTGAAAAACAATATGAAATTGGGCTAATTTTCTGCACATGTTGGAATTCTATGGCTAATGTAAAAACTGGAGTAAACGATGAATTTGCATTTACTATTCCTATACGTACTTCACCATTTGTCACGTGGAAAACAATTAAAATTCCACAAGGAGCCTACAACGTAACTGATCTAAATAAAATAATAAAAGAACTTATAACAAAAAATGGAGGTATCGCTAATAGTTTTGAGCTTACACCAAATTATAATACGTTACGCGCTAGAATAACATTAAAAAATGTAACAATTAGTCTTTTATCGCAAACAAGTATCGCACCACTAATAAGATTTATAATTATGTATATCCTGCTCTTGATCGTGATAATCCCATAACGTATGACGGTCAACTGCCAGTGAATATAACTGATGTAAACTCAATATTAATAAATTGCTCTATTGCATCTGGATCTTACTCAGCTAAGGGTAGAAAAGAACAAATGATATATAGTTTTTCACCAGACGTTCCACCAGGTTCTCTTATGCAAATTAGTCCACGTCATATTATTTATTATCCGTTAAACGTTGAAAATCAAATAACAGAAGTAAATATGCAATTGACAGATCAATCTGGATTTTAGAAACGAGGTTGTTACTTATTATTTCCACTTACGCGAACAATAGTAAACATATTTTATAAGAAAAGCTAAAAGAATTTTAGTAATGCGAAAGATTTGGTAATAAAATTATACAACCTCAGATATAATGAAATAGAAAAAAGTTCATAGAAGAAAAATAGTCGGAGGATTTTTGGGAAATATATTTGCTAAAATTATAGAAAATGCTCCAGGAATAGCTGATAAAGTTGCGCCAATTACACTTGACGCGTCAAAAGATTTTGCAACTGGAGCTGCATCTGCTGCTGGAACTGCTGTGGGACAAACAATAGCTGATAAAGTAAACAGACCAACAATAAAACAAGCTATTTCAGAAATCGCACCAACAAAAGAAACTCAACGCGCAATGATAACAAAAAAAAAAAAACTTTTATCACCGAGAGGAGAACAAATTATAAAACAATTAATATCTAAAGCAACAACGCCACAATAATTTTGTATAACCTAATAAATAAAAAAATGTCTGTTAAAAATTATCTCGATTTGACAGAAACTTATGACACAGACGACACGGTAACAGAATTTGAATATGTTGAATATCTCGATGAAAATTCTAACGAACCAAATAAGGCTGGCGTCAGAACATTTAATACTCAAGACGATGACGTATTTCTACTGCCTCATAAAGCAATGTTAGAAGTTCGTGGCCAAATTATGACAGTAGCTGTTCCACCTGCCGCAATTGCAGATAACACAGAAGTAGCTCTTATAAATGATGGTTGGTGTTTATTTAAAAATGCTCGATATCAGCTGGCCAATCAAAATGTTGAAGATATTTCAAGTCACTCACAAGTTGCAAGTACAATCTTAAATACTATTTCGTTTTCCGATGATTACTCCAAATCAACTGCAACTAATATGATGTGGTTTAAAGATACTGGAGCTGGTGCAATAATTCTTGCGATAAATGAATTTATTTTAAGAGTACAATTTGCAGTCGTGGCTGATGCTGCTGTAATGCTGCAACTGTAAGAGATTTTCTTATCGCTAATGCTGTAAATTTTCGTATAGACGCACCAACTGCAGCCGCAAATGCAGACGCTACAAGAGTCTCACTTACTTCTGCTTGCAATAATCTTGGTATAGCACCACCAGCTGTGGCTGCAACCGGCACTGAAATGTTAGCTTTGATTAATAACGCAATTAGCGTAAGAAATAAACGTTTCAATGATGATTATTTTAAGAGAAAGGCACTTGCAGCAGAATCATGTCAAATTACAATGATGCTGCCGTTAAGTACAATATTTGGCTTTTGTCGCGATTACAATAAAGTATTTCGTGGAGTTAAACATACACTTATTTTAGATCGATCAGAACAAAATGATTGTTTATTTCGACTTGGCGGGGCTGATGTACAGTTTATCATAAAAAAACTTGAGCTGTGGATGCCACGAATAACGCAGACAATTTCGAAATAACTCGAATTAGATGATATTCTTAAAAACTGCATAAAGAAGATTTATTTTCAGCAACATAAAATATATCAAACAGCAGTTCCAAATACCACAGATTACACATGGTGAGTCACAACGACGTCGACTGAACAAAAGTCACGGCAATTATTTTTTGTATTTCAGCAACAAGCACAATGTGGTAACCAACGACAAAATAATGCAATATTTGATAATGCTGATGTTAGACGAATATATGCTAGAATAAATTCAAAGCAATATCCGGAGCGAGCGATAGAATGTAATTTTGCAGATGACGCTAATAAAAATATTACTCGACCTTACATGTACCTGCCCGACGCATTGCAAAAATATCAAGATGTTTGAGACGGATCTCAGATATCAGTAGAGGAATTTCGTACACTTTATCCAATATTTTATTTTGATGTTAGTAAACAAACTGAAAGAGATGTAATTTCAGCAGCTGATATTGAAATTACTTGGACATTAGGAGCAGTTCCAGTGGAGCAGTTGTACGTGTACGCGTTAGTGATCAGCGACAGAACAATTACGATTGACTTTATCAAAGGTAAAATGTCAGTAAAAGTTTGAAAAACTTCAAGTTTAATCTCTATCTTTAATATAAGATGACAAAATATATTGTAAAAGAAATATATTTGACTGATGGTGAAGTTAAAAAATTAGCAGCTGCTGTTGCAAAGCAGAGGCAGGTTTCATTAAAAATCAACCCTAACGCAGGTGTTTTGGGTACTTTAACAAAATTAATGTTAACCAAAAAACAAATAAATAAATACGATCGCAAAAAAAACTTTAGTTTTAAATTTAAGTGCTTCACAAATAATTGCGATGATAACACAAGGTGGTTTCTTCGGTCCAGCACTATCTGTAATGGCCAGAATATTAGTACCAAAACTTTTGCAAGCACTTGGTACATTAAGATTAGCAGCAGCGTCTGGAGCAGTATCTGGCGCAACGAAAAAGGCAGTTGAAGGTCATGAAATAAAGAAAATTTTTATCTAAAGATAAATATAATGCCCAAACGAAAAACAGCAAAAAGAAAGACAACAACGAAAAAAAAGACACGACCGAGGCGAAAAGGTGGATTTATTCCAATAGCTCCATTACTAGCAGGATTGGCGGGAAGTCTATTGCCAGGTCTGTTAGGACGAGGACTAATGTTACCAGGAAGAAAGAGATGAAATCTCAGCCGACAAAATCGGCCGTGTTAAGTAACTTTGATATACTTGATAAACTGAAAAAAGTAAAAAATTTCGGTGGAGTTTATTCTAAAGATGAACTTATGACGCTACAAACGCCAGGTTCGTGTGTTATAAACATACAAGATTTCAATGACGGATCTGGTATACATTGGGTAGCTGTTTGTGATAGCGATTATTTTGACTCATTCGGAATTCCACCAAGTGATGCAATAAAAAAATATATGATTAAAAAAATAATAATAAATTATTCGTCTAATCAAATTCAACCAGTTGGAACTTCCGCTTGTGGATATTATTGAGTAATGTTTATTAAACAGATGACCGAAAATCCAGATTTTTTAAAGTTTATTTTGCAATTTGATAAACAACCTTCTCACCCTAATGATGAGATTGCATTAAACTTTTCCAAAGTTTAAATTTTATCTAAACTCACTGATATACAATGTCAACATATTGTCTTAAGTGTAAAACTAAAACAGAAAATATAGATTAAAAAAAAAAAACAGAAAAAAACAAAAAAATGATAGAATGATGTTAAAAAGTATTTGTGCAATCTGTGGAAAAAGAAAAAGTATGTTTTTAAAGAAATTATCAACACCGCTAACAAAGTTGTCCGGAGCGGGTTATCCAGAAATTATTTTAATAGACGATTAATAAATAATGACGTGCGAGTGCGATTGCGATAGAGATTTGTGTCTGGAGAAAAATAAAATTGTTACATATTGTCAGAAATGCAACAACAGAGAAATAATTGGTTTTGGTATAGATATACATAAATTAATTGGCAAATTGCCGAAACCAAAAGGCGGTTGGACATTGCCAGGCCATAAATATACTGGACCTTATAATCCTCTTGATAAACAACTTGACGAAAACGATAATCCGCTGCCAGGACAAGAGCCTTACAATCAAGTTGATGCAATAGCGATGCGCCATGATATCTGCTACAGAGATATTGAACGTCCAGACAACGAACAAAATAAACACAGCTGCGATAAAGTAATGTTAGACGAACTTCGTGATATGAAACCTGTAAATATGCGAGAACGTGTTGACCGAAGGCTGGTTCAGGGTTTTATTGGAGCAAAATATAAATTAGGTCTCGGTAAAAAAGAATTATATGATGATCTTGCCTCAGAGCTACTCAAACCTAAAAAAAAGGTTTCCGAGACGTAAAGTTGTCGCAAATGCCGTCGATGACATCTGGGCGATAGATTTAGTTGATGTCTCAAATCTTGCTCAGTTCAATTATAACAAGAGATATCTTTTTAATGTTGTAGATGTTTTTAGTAAATACGCGTTTAGTATACCCGTTTCGGATAAAACAGGAACATCGATGACTGATGCATTAAAACAAATTATTGTTAACGCGGACAGAAAACCAAATAGAATCTGGACTGATCATGGAGCAGAATTTTTTAATAAAAAATTCGAACAGTTTTTAGAGCAAAATAACATTAAAAAATATGTCACAGGAAATGAGGGAAAAAGCGTAATCGCTGAAAGATTTAATCGCACGCTCAACAAAAAAATACACAAATATTTAACAGCTAAAAAGACGAGTAAATATATTGACAATTTACAAAAAATTGTTGACGAGTATAATAACACGAAACACAGATCCCTTTCGCTAGGCAAAAGGAAAATGTCGCCAAACGACGCGATTGCAAATTCAATATTAGCAAACGAAAATATGTATCGCAGGCATAAATTTAAAGTTGGTGATAAAGTTAGAATTTCTCTGACAAAAAAAAAAAAAAATTTGAGAAAGGATATACTCATAACTGGAGAGAAGAAGTATTTGTTGCTGAAGAATACTCGTTAAAAGATTTATTAGGTGAACCTATAACTGGCAGTTTTCACGAGCAAGAACTTCAGAAAACAGAACAAGATATATTTGTTATTGAAAAAGTTATGAAAAAGCGCGGCAACAAAAGTTTAGTCAAATGGCGTGGGTATAGAGATAAATTTAATAGCTGCGTACCCACTAAGTCGATATCAATCGAATAATATTATTATAAATTTCTTCGTATTTTATTAATACTGATTTACATTTTACTGGTTCACACAGAGAAATTAAATGTAATTTTCTTGCACCATCGACTGGCATTAAATTAAATATTTTAACAAAAAGAAAATCATATTTTATATTTCTTTGTTGTCCAGTTATTTTTACGTTTAAAAAAGGTTTTATAAGTTGCCAAAATATTTGATGATCTGTGATAGTAAAATTAAATTTTATTATTTTTTTAGCAATATGGTACTTAACATCATATCGCCCAGTTGTTGGTCTTCTTAAATTTTTTTTACTAACAACAACATCATCTTCATCTTCGTCGTCATAGTTATGCAAAATATCATTTTCAGTATAACCAGCAAATCTATCATTAGAAATATTTTCTAATGTAAAATTTAAAACAAAATCTTCCGAATATAGTTCAGTTAGTCTCTCAGTTAAGTTCATTATTATAATATATCTTTTGTCTAATTAATAAATAATAAGATGTTTGGAGAAATAAAATATCATCAAAGAGTTAATATACTAAATTACAGCGAATTAGCTGAGGCAATTCGAAATTATTTGTTGGGACATAATTTTTATTTTGTTGTTATTATAACATTAGGCAAATCTGATAAATTTTTATTAACAGTAACAGAAAAAATAAAACTTGATACAAATAAAATGATGACATTACGATTTAATCGAGATGACATTATGGAATTTAGTCATAATTGTCTTACTCGAAATGATCTAGAAAATATCATTAGTTATCGTATTTAAAATTAAATCTATCAAATGTCAACATTGACGTTGCTGATTTTCTTTTACCATCAGCTACTTCTTTTATTCTAGCTGTATTAATTTTAAGGTGCTTTGCAGCAGCTGTTATTGATTTAAATTTTATTTCTTCACAAGTTTCAAGATTTATTGAAATTATTTGTCTAGTTGGATTTTTTAAATTATTACCACCACCAATTCCTCTTCTAGTATTTTCTTTTGGCGTCACCAAATCTAAATTTTCCAAACGATTATCGGTTTTAATTTTGTTAATATGATCGATAACCAAATTATCTAAAATAGCGCCATTAAAATTTTGGGCTTTATAATGAACAAAATCAGTTTTGATTCCTCTAACTTTTATAAGTAAATATCCATCTCTATCCAAATTTCCAACAACTTTTTTTGTTTTTTTATGTCGAATAATTCCCTTATCATTTGTCTCATATAAATCAAATACCGAATGAAGTTGAAATTCATTTTGTAATGATAAATTTTCAATATTATCATCATTAACTGCTCCATTTACTTGATAAACTCTCTGTCCCTCTGGAATATCGTCGCAAAACAAAGTATAAATAAAATCGTTTCTAAACATTTTAATTCTTTCTGTATTATCGCCTTTTACTGAAATTAACATACCAGCTGGCATTGGTGTGCCAACAGATTTTTTAGATTTTATGTTAATAACAGAACCCAATGCATTTCCAGCGTACATATTATACTTCTGATGCACATGATAAAATTCTTGCTCTTCTGCCGTCAATCTCAGATATCTCAAAATTTCTGTCATCATACTATAAGGATTTCATACCTCTCATTAAAAAGAATTCAATTAAATATAAAATATTATTATTATATATAATGTTAAAATTGCGAGATATTGCTAAAAAGAGCATTATCAAATCTGAAAAAATTGCTACAGCATTTTCAGGTTACGAAAATAGTTACAAACTTGATGATCAAAATATTTTAGCAAATTTTAATTCCACAAATTTATTTCATCTTTAACAACCTGTTATATCAAAAGAACTTGCGGCTCATAAAAGTGTCAAACTTATAGTCCAATATCATACGATTTTATCAAAGTTACATGCAGTTGAGGACGTACTTGATGTAATTTTTGAAAGAAAAAGTTTTGACAGCGAAATTTCGGAATCATATCTAACAGCTAAATCAAGAAAAATATTAACTGGAACAAATATTGCCACAGTCGCCAATGAAATACACCAGGAAATAAACAAAAAATTAGAAGAATTTACTGCATCTGGATCGGGTTGGAAATTTGAAATGATAAAAGAAGTTTAATTTCACACAGCAAAATATAACGTACTTCGCTGTAGTTTGTACGTCGATCTCCCTCAAAAAAATTAAAAACAAAAATGCTGTATAATGTCAAAAACAATGATAACAAATGTTTTCAATGGTCTATTCTTTCTGCGATGTTTCCAGAAGAAAAAAATGCTGATCGTGTTAACAAGTATTTTCCGTGCAAAGACGAACTAAATTTTAATGGCATTGACTTTCCAGTAGAGGAAAATCATATACCAAAGTTTGAAAAACAAAACAGTATCTCAGTAAATGTTTTCGGACTAGATGAGAAAGAAAATGTTTACCGGAGATATATCTCAGAAAATGCTACACAAGATACAATAAATTTTTTATTTTATCAGGGACATTATTGTTGGATAAAAGACTTTAACGGCATAGTTGGCAGACAGTATAGTAAAAATAAAAATAAAAAATATTTCTGTAATAAATGTCTACAGGGTTTTTCTAGCGATGGAATATTACAAGATCATCTCAAATACTGTGTCAACGTTCAAAAAATAACTATGCCTAAAGAAAAAGTAAAATATTAAAATTTAAAAATTATGATCATAAACTAAATATTCCTTTTGTTATTTATGCTGATTTCGAGTGTCTACTTGTTCCTGTGGTTGGAGCAGAAAAAATAATCCGAATAAATCAAGTACTGGAAAAATACAACAACATATTCCTTGCGGAGTAGCTTATAAAGTAGTTTGTTGCGCTAACGATAAATTTTCAAATCCAATAAAATTGTACAGAGGTAAAAATCCAGCTGTATGGTTATTAAAAAATTTAATAGACGAAGTTAACAAAATTTCTAACAGATTACTTAAAACAGCTCCAATGAAAATAACGTCTAAACAACAACTTGATTTTGATGAGGCAGTTAATTGTCATATTTGTGAAAAGTTGCTGGTAGACTCCAACGGAGTCTGTGATAAGGTGCGAGATCATTGTCATTTGACCGGCCAATACCGTGGAGCAGCTCATAACAGTTGTAATTTAAAATTTCGTGCTCCAGATTTTATTCCCGTAGTTTTACATAACTTTCATGGCTATGACAGTCAGATCATTGAAGAAGCATTTGGTGATAAAAATATTAAAGCTAAACTAAGATTAGATAATACAATAAAATGTATTCCAAATAATTTTGAAAAGTATATGTCAGTGACGCTCGGTAAATTACGTTTCATTGACAGTCTGCAATTTATGGCAGCATCATTAGATGAGCTTGTAAAAGTTTGTAGCAATTTCGCTAACCTAAAAAGTTGCTTTGGTGAAAACTATATCGATCTAACAAAATAAAGCTATCTTTCCGTACGAGTATCTCGATGATTGGAGCAGATTTAATGAAACTTCTCTTCCTGATAAAGATAAATTTTACTCACAACTCAAAAATTAAAATATCACAGATGACGAGTACAAATATGCACATGTTAAAAACAAGTAAGATAGAATTGGATCTCTTGACAGATGTTAATATGTTTAACTATATTGAAAAAGGTATCAGAGGCGGAATTAGCGTTATAACAAAAAAATATGCAGCTGCTAATAACAAATATCTGAAAAATTATGATAAAAACTCCCATCCAATTATATTATTTATCTGGAGGCTAATAATTTGTATTTATATGCGATGTCAGAGCCAATGCAGTGTAGTGGATTTCATTGGATAACTCCAGATCAATTTCTTAGAGAAACTGAAAAAAATCTTCCAGAAGATATTTCATATTTTGTTGAAGTTGATCTAGATTATCCTAGTTTGTTACATGATCTACATAACGATTATCCGTTTTGTGCAGAGTCAATGATGATTAATTATTGTTTGTTATCGCCTGAGCAACGAGCAACAACAACAGAAAAAAATTCGATTGTTAATAAGTTAGTTCCAAATTTGTTAAGTAAAAGAAATTACGTTATGCATTACAAAAATTTAAAACAAACAGTAGATGCTGAACTAATTCTGAGATAAGTACATCGCGTGCTAAAGTTTAATCAGTCGAGATGGAGGGCAGATTATATTGATTGAAATACGAAACGTCGTGCTGTGGCTAAAACCGAATTTGAGAAAAACTTTGTCAAGTTAATGAATAACTCGGTGTTCGGTAAGACGATGGAAAATATTCGAAAGCGAGTCAATATTGAAATTGTTAAAGACATAAATCGCAGAAATAAATTTGTTAATGATGATGGTTTTGTTAATATAAAAATATTCAATGAAAATCTTGTTGCGATACAACGACGAAAGACAAATTTAAAGTTAAATAAAGCAGTCTATGTTGGCGCAGCTGTGCTTGATATATCAAAGTGGCTGATGTACGATTTTCACTATAATTTTACCAAAAAGTAGTGGCCAGATTCAGAGTTGCTATTGACTGATACAGATTCGCTAGTTTATAATATAAAATGTGAAGATGTCTATCAGGATATTTACAATAATAAAAATCTATTTGATTTATCAGATTATCCAGCATGTAGCAAATTTCAAGATAATTCGAATAAGAAAGTTATTGGAAAAATGAAAGATGAATTTATGTTTATGCCAGTTAGGGAATTTGTCGGACTAAAGAGTAAAATGTATGCTGTCCTATTAGATGACAATAAATTTACAAAAAAAGCAAAAGGTATTCCTCGAGGGTATGTGAAAAAGATGATGAATTTTGACGATTTTAAAGCAGCGCTAAACAATAGCGTCAGTTTTATTAAAACAAATGTTATCAGAATAAATCTTCACAAACTTGAAACGAATACAATTATAAAACGGGGACTACGTAATTTTGATGATAAAAGATATTGCAGGGACGGAATTAATAGACTAGCACTTGGACATTATGCAAGTAATTTTGTCTAAACTTCAGAAATAATGCTCGAAAATTTAACATTAGTCGATTGAGTTTAACGATGAAATTTCAGGTATTTGTTTTAGTAAATTTGACAGAATCAAACTCTCCCTTATCAGATCAGACGATAGCAAATATTTTAATTATCTCGAAAGTTTGCGAGACGAGCTTGCACTAAAATATGACAATTTTCATGATCCGATCAGCCAGCAACAATGCACAAAAATTAATATAGACTTGGACCGGTCGAAGGTTTTTGTAAAAGGTAGTAAGTATCTTCTCAGTAAGATAGCAATGAAAGAACTATTTGAATGTCGTCGAAAAGTAACCGGTAGAATTAAATTTTATTTGTAAAATTTTGAAAATAAATTATACTTAATAGCGAATGTTGATGTTCTAGTGATAGGCGATGAAATTCTTTAAAAAATTAGATATAACTGTCTTTCTTCCTTGTATTTTTGTTTACGAGATAGGTTTCATCATTTTTTTTACGACAGAAGGCTTAAAATGTTTGATCTATGGGAACAGATAGAAGGGTCTCACAACCCCCTTTCACATACTACTCCCCATTGTCTGAAAATATATGTTTTGTTAGAAAAATGTTTTCACACTACCTGTCCACATGTAAATTCTCTTGCAAAATGATCCCGAAGGAATATTTTGACTGCCGTCATAGTGCCCAAACGGAATTTCCAACGAAATTTCCATAATAACTAAATCATGTGATCATTCTGAAACTTTGTAAGATAAAAGAGGGAATTTCCAATGGATTTTTCAGAATAACGCCTACTCCAGAATGTTCTGAAATCAGGTTAAAAATAGGTAATTTCCAATGGATTTTCTCAAAATAACGCCTACTCCAGAATGTTCTGAAATCAGGCTAAAGATAGGTAATTTCCAATGGATTTTTCCAGAATAACGTTATAAAAGACAGTCAGAATTTTCTTCGTGGCCATTATGCAAGCGGCTTTACACGTGGACAGGTAAGTGAAAATATTTTTTTAATATATTTCTAACAAAATGTAACTATCCCAGTATATCTTGAGGCTGATTTGACTGAATTAAATCTTTTAAAAAAATCTGTTTGTTAGATTAAATCCGACGCTACAAATTGGCTCTTTGTAATAGGACATTTTATATAATATTTTATTGTGCTTTGTAGGTTATGATATCCTGCATTAACATGTGCTTTGTAGGTCATGATATCCTGCATTAACATGTGCTTTGTAGGATATGATATCCTGCATTAACATGTGCTTTGTTTAATATGAAAAGAAATCTAGAGGTCCGGGAACCTCTTTCCACCTCTTCATAACTTGGGAGGTGGGTGGGTGTTTTGAGACAGCATCATCATATTCAAACTTGGGAGGTGTGTGGGTGTTTTGAGACAGCATCATCATATATTCAAACTTGGGAGGTGGGTGGGTGTTTTGAGACAGCATCCTCATATGTTCAAACTTGGGGGAGGTGGGTGGGTGTTTTGAGACAGCATCCTCATATTCATCTACTACTGGTTCCACCAAAATACGTCTAATTATTCTGTGTTGGTCCTTAATGAAAATGGTGCCAAGTTAACAACCATTATGTCTATTTCAGCAGCTAATTTGAAAATCTTGTTTTTGTTGAAGAATGTCAAAGATGGTTTCAACAGTCCGCAGATTAAATGAAGAAATTTGTCGAAATTCTTTTCCTCCAGCGACGCGTCAGTCCCTTGAAGGGACTCGTGTCAACATCCTTGTGCGTCAGTCCTTATTAAAAAAAAATCACTTTTATTTCAGTTACAAAGATACGGATTACAAGAAATTATAGGATTACTAATCAGTATAACTTGCTTGTCTCATTATTTGCTCAATCTTAGTAACATGAAAATAATACCCCAGATTAATTAATTAATTGTTAATTCATTGTCTCTTAATATTAAAACCCGAAGAGATTCAGGTAAAGCACCATATTAAGAAAGTGAACAGATACAATTATGCTCTTCAGATGCTCTCTATGGTCGTACTGGACAGCATAAGTATCATTCAAGGTTGCATATGATGATTGATGATTGACCTTTAAACAAACAGGATATAACCATACCTCCATCGATTAGGACAGTTTTTCCATCGATTCTTTTTGAGGTTATCCTTAATATGGCTGCTGTGAAAACTTGACCTTTATTATTCATGCAGTTAACAATGTTAGGACCATATTTTGCAGTATTTACTGTATTGCACATTTCAACAATATTGTAATGGTAGACTTAAATGTATTAACACTGGACGAGAATAATTGGGTTTGGTGACTTTCATATTGTCAAACTCAAGGTGCATATTCAGGTAACCGCATTTTGTAAGTAAACAGGAGCGGAGCTGGCGCTCACCCGCTAAAAATGAGTGCGAAACACAAGAATCTTTCCTAAGTAAATTTTCACTTGAGTTAGATGGTTCAAGTTATACCTAGAAAAACCTTAAAATTCAGAGCTTCCGGGAACTTCGACTCCAGGGCCCCTATTAATGGTTCTGCTCGTTTAAGCTTCCCCTAAACGAAATTTCTGGATCCGAATTGAAATGAGAAACTCCAAGTAATAACTCTTTGTGCCATGAAAACCCCACCAATACTGACAAATGTGACGGTTTTGTTTTACTAGCTGTGCTCTACTTGCCAATACAAAGTGTATCTTTCATAATTTTGTTGGGAAAGATAGTGTAATTGATTTTTTCAAACGAAAATTCTCAAACAAAACACACTAAAGGTAGCAACGAATGACTTCTACGACACATGCACGCGCACGTTGGTTGATTTAGTTTCTGTAAGCCATATGTTGATTATCTGTCAGTTACTGAAACTTCTAAAGGTTGAAACGCTTAAAAAGTCATTATTATTAAAACAACAAGGACAACTGACATTGTTTGCCAAAACAGACGGTGTACATGGCATTCATCGCTGTCGGTGTTATTGAGGAATTCTAATAATTTCAAAACGACACTATTGTTATTGTTATTGTTGTAACATAGGTCGCTGATGATGTTATGGTGGAGTCCTAGTGCTTTCCAAAGGATACTATTAAAAAAGTAATGTAATGTTCAATATGTGACATTCGTCGCTGACGCTGTTATTGCGGAGTTCTAATGATTTCAAAACGACACTATTAAAATTGTTATCGTTCCAGGTGTGACGTTGGTCGATGATGATGTTATGGTGGTGTCCTAGTGCTTTTCAATGACACAAAAATAATGTAATGTTCAGTATGTGACATTGGTCGGTGATGCTGTTATTGCGGAGTCCTGATGTTTCATAACGACACTATTAACATTTTTATTGTTCCAGGTGTGACTTTGGTCGCTGATGGTGTTATGATGAGTCCAAGTACTTTCCAAAAGACACTATTAACAAAATAATTTAACGTTCAGTATGTGGCATTCATCGCTGACGATATTTTGAAGTCCCAATACCTTTTTTAAAACGACTCTTAAAATAAATGATGTATACCAATCATCGTGGACAGTGTTATTGCGAAATCCTAATGTTGAAAACAATACGACAATTTTAATGTACAATTTATATATCGTAAAATGTTGGATAAATTCACGCCAGAATGTCCATATTGTAAATGTAATGTTGCAAACATTATTTATGGATACATGAATTTGCGCTGTGAATACACTCGTGTGTCCAAAGCTAATAATATGATGGCAAACTATCACTAATCATGAGTCATTGTACATGCGTGCAAATTTTTTTTTTTTTTTTTTTTTTTTTTTTTTTTTTTTTTTTTTTTTTTTTTGTGGTATTTTATTTTTTGTCTTTTACTTCATTCAACTTTGAATATTTATAGTTGTTTCAAAAGATGCTACGTATATTTAGACAAAATTGTTGGCAGCATTTTTGATGATAACATCACTCAAACATCTCCTCATTATGGGTTATTCAACTCTACTATGCCTATGACACGATTACTATTGCTGTCCTAAAATTTAACTCGTGTTTCTAAAAATAAAACGCTTATCCATACATAATCATTTCCATTAGGTCGAACATCACTTTTAGAGCGCCGTAAGAAATGCACATCTTCTAAACGAAAGAAATAAGGTTTCAGAATGTGATGCTACAACTATCTCATCTATGGCAGTCAGGAGATTCGGGCTTAGGTTTCATCAAGATTACCGTTAATTGTTTTCCGCAGGCCCACAGTTCAGAGCTACCGAGAACTTGAAGGGACACCTACGTATATCATAGTTATTTATCAAATAACAAAGGAAAACCATTGCAAGATGCTTTATGTTGCAATATATACATATAGTACATTGACATATCAGTGAAATAATAGATAATACTCTTTTAAAAATGCATGTGTTTATGCTTAATACGGGAACTACTTATGACGATATCAGCTGGCGCTAAGAATGTTCAGTTCAGCGTAAAGGTTGTTCGTATTAATATACTCTAAGATATGCGTCCGCAAGTGCCCTGCTCATATCTTGTTCTATAATAAACTGGAAAAAGAAATCCTGCATATTTTGTCATTTTGTAATTATTTGCTCAGCGTAGAAAGCTTTTGTTTTGAGAACAAGTCTCATTCTACTACCCTAATTTCAATGAAGAAATATTTAAACTGGGACGCGTAAATTGTAGTTATTTGAATCTGGGGAGGCTTAAAGGTAGAGAATTTTGATGGCATGTTTTAATAGCAAGAATGGTCTCTATGCTTGGGGTGAATTGTTTTATTGATATATCAATGCATTGATACTTTTGCTGTACCGATGCACACATATCGATACAAAAGTTGGAAAATCGATACAAAACGATACTTACCGTATGTAATTTATTTTAATCGTCAATAATTATTAATCGTTTGCATTATTAATCTTCAAAGTGAGAATTCGTCTGAGACAGCTGTTGCAGGTAGAAGCACTCATTCTTGTTAGTATGAATGAAAAGACTTGGTGTATGTCTGTAGTCTGCATACCTGAAATACAACCAGGAAATCACATATAAGGGCACCACCTCCCATCGACAGACCTTCTAAAAATGGAAACACCTACCATTAACAAACCTTCTGAAGATGGAAACACCTACAATCGACAGACCTCCTAAAGATGGAAACACCTACCACTGACAGACATTCTAACGATGGAAATGATGGAAACACCTACCATTGACAGACCTTCTGAAGATGAAAATACGTACCAATTGACAGACCTTCTAAAGATGGAAAGACTTATCAAGTTCATATGTGTATCGATAATGTATCGTAGGCTGTGTATCATGAAACGTATCGATACTCTGCATAGGTGTATCGTTTCACCCCTACTATGTATTACCCTACTATATATTACATACTACATACATGGTGACAAAGTTGAACAAAACTTTAAGACACAGAAAGAACTGTGAAAAGTATGTTCTCGTCAAATTTGAAGGATATGATGCATCGTTTAACAATTGGGAAGAAACTGAAAACATTTAAATGTATGATTTGTCCAAGACACGCATCTTCTCCATAGACAATATAAGAAACGTACACCTCTCCTCCGGAACATGTACAGAGAATCTTCGTACATTTGGTGCACATCCAGCACAGTCTAAGATGTCTCTTTCCTCTGTATCAATAGCAAAACTTTTATTGTTAGATAAATGATTGAACAAAGTACGAAGAGCGCCATCTATCTTTTCCTACACTGCCAAGGCCTTGGGTGGCCGAGTAGTCTAAGGGGGCCTTGGGTGACCGAGTAGTTAAGGCGCTTACCTCTATAGATCACCGACGTCTCACCTCGGTCCACGTGGGTTCGAGTCTAGTTGTCGGCCAACGTGGGTATGTGAGAAAGCTTGTCAGAAGCTTCCCGTGGGTCGGTTGGTTCTTACCCGGATTCTTCCTCCAGCAAATATACTGGCTGTCATGTATAGTCTATCATGTGCTGAAAAATGGCGTTAAACCTATAACAACCAACCAGCCTACACTGCCACTACCAATGGTGGAGCCTATGTAAGATACATACGATGGAATCAGCTTCAGACATCCATCCCTCCCCTCAGTAAAACAACTTAAAAGAAAATAAATAAATAAAATAAAAAAATAAGAGATTAAAATTGTTTGTTCACAAAGATCGAACACTATAGAGGCGTTAGAAATGAAGACAAAATTGAAAATTGGGCGGAGCAGCGATTTGGTTTAGCGGGACTGGTTACATGCATAGTTGTTCACTTTGCGTTGCATAACTCTGATACGTATTATTGCAAAAGCCATTAAGGAGAACTGATTTACAGTCAATATTTAAAACGTGACTAAATTGTAAATCAGTAACTTGAACTGTGTGAACGACACGATGAGCAATGCCATCATTGACAATAAAATCAACCAAGAGACGGTTAATTTTTATCGTGACGAGTATAATAGCTACAAAGAGATAAAAAAAAACAAAAAAATAGAGACAATAAAATCAAGGCAGAAATCCAAGACTGCGGAGTCCTATTGTTACGTACGTAGTTTTTCATCTAGAAGGCGGAGATATAGGAATTTTATAAAACTTCTCGTCGAAGGTAATAAATTTAAGAGAGAAATATATTTAGACGACATAGATTAAAGCAAACAAATTATGCATCATACATTTAGCAGCGGAAATAGGTGCCTTCGACACAACTCTTGGCTGTTGGAAGTTCCGCTATACAAACGGAAACTTCTATTGGCATCGACCAATTTTCTTTAAGAAATAACTCCTCTAACGTGATGCGAACAATGGTCTCTCAATTCGATATACCCCTCCCCCAATACATTTTACCAATGTAACTGATAAGAGAAATAGTAAACTATTGAATTTACTGCAAAACAATATTTTTAGATTTTTCTTTGGATTTTGCAATGAGCTGAGAAACAATGACTGCTTTGTTTCCTCGTGGACATTACAATCTAGAAATATACATGAAAAACATCAAGGAGGAAATGACTACAAATGGTAACTGTGAAGAATGTATCTATGTTCTATGCTTGGTAGAGAACAATGAAATTATCGTAACTCCGAGCAATAGTTGCTCGGCGTATATTACCAACTACAAGCCAAACTTGCTTACATTCATTTGCCAAACAGCTATCACGTATTTACTGAAACTGTTAGAATGCACGTGTTGTCGATGCTAAATATGCATTTTCTTCAGTCAGATCAACGGCATTGCAATTACTTACATGTTTATTATTGTATTTACTAGAGTCAATTACTTACATGTTTATTATTGTATTTACTAGAGTCAATTACTTAAATGTTTATTATTGTATTTACTAGAGTCTATACTGTTACAAATGTTTTCTCCGACATTGTTTCAAACAATGTTAATGGTCAATACAGACTATTACAGAGTGGAACACATTGAATATAGGAATAAAATAGGAATATACAAATGCAAGACACTCATGGTATACCTGTAAGATTTCTTCCATGTAAATCAAACGAGAGATGTAGGGCTTTGATTTTCATTTAAACATTGAAGCGAACTCAGAGACAATAGAGGTTACACTGTCAGAAAATTATATATGACTTAAACATGAACAAGAACCGTACAGCAGGACCGGTAAACAACTTGATACATCTGATATAAATTTTAAAGCAAAACGTGTTGATACTGAAACGCGCCAGACATTGGAGGACAATAATGGGAAAGACATCAAGACGTGAAGGAAACATAAATTATCAACCACTGAACAGAGTAGTACTGAAAGCAAACAGAAATTTCTAAAAACAGATTTCCGAGAGTATAAACAAATATTTTCGATGCTCATGATGCAGAACCTTTTTTTGAGTGCCGTTTAAACAATGCAAAAATAGAAAGAGCAGATGTACAAGTATCAGAACCTAATATAGTCAACAGTATATAAAACCAGTGTAGCAAATGACCAAGAGTGAGATATATACCTCTGATAGCGACATGGAGAAGTAACGTATCCTCTATATACCGTTAGCACTTTACAATAATATTTGTAACAGTTTCGAAGAGATCTGAATGGAAAAATGAACGAAACGATCAGGAAATTAAAAGCCAATAAATGATTGTACCATATAAATTACTGGCTGAAACAAAACGATAAAGTTGGCAGAATTACAGGAGAATCGCAAGAAGTTATTCCGGAAAGCTTTATGTTATTTGTGGCAGAAAACTTAGGTATAAAGGTATAAAAGACTACAAACACCTTATTTATACTCGTCATGCATTGATAGACTCTTGGCAGAGTAGCAACGAAATTATGTGCGAATTTACTTATTAATTTATCGATAAGGTTCTGCTATCATACTATGATTCCAATGTAATATGGCTGTGTGATTTGAGGTGTGAAGCTGTTACGATGATATAAGCAGTGCATATGGTGCTTTATTTAATGAGACATTTAAATGTTGAGCAAAACCACCACACTCTTCCATGGACAGCAAAACCACCACACTTTTCCATGGGCAGCAAAACCACCATACTTTTCCGTGGGCAGTAAAACCGCCACACTTTTCCATGGTCAGCAAAGCAGCTAATATACAAGATTTGTGTGATAACCTTTTAGTTCCGGTTCTATATTTAGAACGTCTTTATAGGAAAGTTCCATGGACATTCCAAATCTGGTTTAGGTCCAGAGCAACCACAGAATTTTGAAAAATGGGAAATTAACAATCTCTTTTCTGAGTTGACGTATCTGTTTCCAGAGTTGAGGTTGCAATAACAAAGATGCGGAAATTAATGAAAATTAATTAGTCCTTTTATGGCTTCAGATTGGAGAATAAGCTAGAAAATTTTCCATGAGGAAGTCGTGTCTTTATGTTGAGACCTCCAACACCCCCTACAAAACCATGCTGATTTCACTTATAAAATATCTTGTTTTGAATGGATAATCTCAAAATTCGGAATGTATTTAGTCTTGACTGCATCGTACACTCAAAGTGATCGATGAATTTATATCGGTTTATCTTGTGGAATGAATTACTTTGAACAAGTATTTTACCATCCAACTTAGCTTTGCAAGCATGGCTGTTTATAAAATGTTAGGACTCATATCTCCTACACATTATTTTGTAAGTGTGGGTGATGGCTGAATGTTTCAAATCGGTCTTATACCGTGGAAATTGAACCTTCATTGTATTGAGGATGACCTTGAAATTGGACATTCGTAAGCCCATTAAGGATAAGTGAGAATTATGACTAATAAAATTTTTTCCCAATAGCCTTCACAACAATTTTTCAAGATACCAAGTAGCATTTGTTCTACATTAGGTAAGTGTATATAGTCTATGTGCATCTTCGCTGCAAAGTACATGTACCCTTTATAGGTCAATTGCCTCCACAATTTTCGGCCAATGTACAATGCACCACGCTATTAGTTAGTTGGCATTATATACTATGGGAGGCAACTTATGAAATCCAATAGATCTCGCTTGGACAAAGCACCAATATGTCTGTTCGATCCGCCAAAGTGTAGATAGGGTTATCATATCGGAACCTTGGCTAGCGAAGATGGTCTCTGTGTATCTGACACCGCTATATAAATGTAATAATTGATATTTTGCCCTCTCAAAACCTGTTGCTCAGAATAATTCCCATTTATGTTGGTTAATTCATACAAATATCAAACCTCAACACTCTTAAAATAATTCCCCCTAGACAGTTCGTTTTAATTTCAAAGTGGAGGTCATCGATTTTACAAGCAGGCTTACTCAAAACCATGCATTGACTTACTAAAAAACATGAAATTAATGTCAATCATATCAACTGATTCTTTTCTTACGAGGTACTTCTCTCAAGAGGCCACCTGCTGATGAAAGGAGACACCATGCCGCACCATTAAGTCCCCATTACAAGAGTCCTTCCTCTGATCAGACGGCATACCATACTGCGCATATGCAGGGTTACCATTTTGTCCCGAACACGAAAGTCCACCTCTTGTATCGAAGAAAGATGGCCTCATAATATAGTAACCACTGTATAACATTCTGACAAAATCGAAATTAGTCATCAAGCCAAATAATTGAAATATCTGATTAATTATTGACATTACCGGCATGTCTGCTTGCCAATAACGCATTCTCCAAATACGCTTGCATATATTATACGTTAGTGCTCATTGATATTGTCTTGAATATTTTATGAATTATTACTCAAGCAATTATAGCAATGAAAAAGATATTTCCATCAGAATTACTCGTATACGCTAAACAAAAGTTAATGGCCTCTTGTTCAATTCCAGTAGACATGGAATATCATAATTTGTATTGAGCTCTGTTAAAGTAGATTTGTTGCTCTAGGGTTTAACGCCATTTTTCAGCACACGATAGGCTATACATGGCGGCCAGTATAAATGGTGGAGGAAGAACCCGGGAAAACCCCGGAAAGAACCACCGACCCACGAGAAGCTACTGGCAAGCTTTCTCATATACCGAACCCAAGACTTGAACCCACGCTGAGAGAGGTGAGATGGCAATGATCCGTAACGGTGAGCGCTTTAGACCACTCGGCCACCCTAAGGTAAAGTAGATGTTAACTTATTAATGTGTGTGTGTGTGTGTGTGTGTGTGTGTGTGTGTGATTTGGATTTTTAACGCTGCTTTAACAATTTTTCAGTCATATCGCTACGATGTCTGCAGTGTGGCAGATTATAGTGATGTCTAGCACTGGGGCATTATGCCGCAGACATGTAGCATGATGCCCCACGTAGTCACATTATCCTGACACCAGGCCGACCAGTCCTAACACTAACCTCTTAATGCTGAGCGCCAAGCGAGGCAGCTGTTAGTACCATTTTTATAAGTCCTTGGTATGACTCGGCCAGGGATGGAACCCACGACACCCCGCATCCGAGGCGGACGCTCTAACCACTAGGCCACCGGAGCGGTCCAACTTATTAATATACAATGTGGGATACCTATTTTACATAATCTTTTCGCAAGAACAGATTTGCTTGTGTTTCTTGTGTTGTATTTAAGTCAAATAAAATACCTGAAAGCACTGGATTATAACTGTTACTATGTAATGTAACGAGGTCGATCAGTCTGATTAAAATCAGATCTCCGCTGTCCTATGTGAAGATCTGACGGCGACCCCGTAGGGGTAATGTTCTGGTGACCTTTGAATTAGCCAATGGAAATGCAGCTTTCAAAAATCTGAAAGTGAATCAAATTGTTCTGTACACATTCATGCTCTTCATCCACACTGCTCAGTCTCCAAACACGAAGATATATGACTTCATCTGATTGGCTGATAAAATTAATGATTATGGTAATAACATGTTGCCAGAACATGACCCCTGGGCGGTCGCTGTCAGATCTTCGTGTATAACAGTGGAAATATGATTTTAATCAGATTGCGAAGTCGGTATGGATAAATGTATTACGTAACTGAAACTTGTGATTATTTCACACTGGCAATAATCCGCTTCACTCCTTTATCACCTGTGGCCACCTGTGCAGAGATTTCCTTTTTTCTCCTGACACACATTAACCTGTTTAACCAATCAGCAATAACTCCCTCTCTCATTGAATCCAAGATGTTCAGCGCTTACATCATCATCATACCAGTGCATTACTTTGTCAATTCATTGGTGTAGTATGACCGTTTTCTTACACGTGCCCGCCGTCTGTTTGACCCTGTTGACCATATGCGATCTAACGCACTATTTATCAGTTTATAATCAGGAACTATGGCAACCACATTTCGGGCATTTGTTGTATTCTTGGTTAAGGTATAAGCGAGTTCACGGAAAATTACTTCGCATGCGCAGGAATTTCACAGCTTTTTCGGGTTAAAGGTCAAAAGGACCCATATAACATACAGAGATTTAGCACAGCGATAAGCAGCACTTCAATCAGGTAAGAATGTTTTATTCTCTGATTAGGTATAAGTTAAGACATTATTTGCTGATAACAGTCTCTGATAAGGCAAGCTAAAACTTTTGTCAGTAAACAGGCTACAAGTCAAATTTTTCGGCAGTGACACGAGATTACTCTGTTTTCGAGTTTGTAATATATCATGTCGACTTGTGCCCGTCCATCGTGGCGCAGAAGATAGAAAATACCGAATCACAGGTAAATTTTCTAATTATTAAGATTTTTGTTCCTTTTAAAATATTTTTGGCCCATGGTTTTCATGTAAAACGGCATCACATGGTAATGACAGTGATGTTGTACCTTGAGCGAATCCAAAAGACAATCTCTGACAACAAACTGTCAGTGTTCTCCTAAATATTGAACAAGTCTCAATACAGAACTGAAAGGGTGTTAGATCACACCAAAGGTAGATCGTGCCATACGAGGTTGATAATACTAAATCATATGGCGAATAACAGTCCTTTCAAGTGCACTGGATCCAGCAAGGGATCACGTATGTCAGGGATTGATTAAGATAAATGCAACATAAGTGATCTAACACCCTTTCAGTTCTGTATTTAATGTCTGTTAGTGTATACGTTCCAATGTTTTCCTTCTTGTACAGCCATGCACAAATGAAATTATTTAGTTTTTGTAGCCGACACATTTTCGTTTTAAATAATTCTCTAAATTAAGCTTAATAGCCTATACTTACTACAATGACAATGAAATATCCGGGATATAATTTGCCCCTACAGAAATGTACATAAAACAGTAGATGTCGTTATGGCTCGTCGATTTCTAGGTCAATCAAACAAATATTTTCAAGCATTCGCAACAAGTTGAAATAAACTAGTTGAAACATAATAAATTTAAAGGTTTAATTCCTGTAGAAACAGCCATGTAAAGTTTTGCAAACACAACGGTGTTTGTATTTCATTTGTTTGTCTTGTCTATGTTTTGTGTTTGCCTTTCAAAAAGACTCATTAAGAGTCGAAAGCGCTCAGGCTAGTTAGATACTGGTTTTGCACTGTTCGTTGTCAGTTTATTGCATTTATCTTAATCAATCCCTGACACACGTGATCCCTTGCTGGATCCAGTGCACTCGAAAGGACTGTTATTCGCCATATGATTTTGTATTCTAGCAGCAGAGAGGCTGAACCCTACAAAGGTTTAGGAGGGTCCGTTCGCAAAAATAAAGGTTCCTATAACAGCTGAGAACAAAAGTCAACAACGCTAAACCAAAACCTCTAACCGAACATATTTCTATACAGGGGGAAAACAGACCGCAATAACGAAATCATCCGGGTTAACTCGTTTTTGTTACTCCCCACTGACGTATTTTTTTTTTTTTCATCATTTAGTCTGATGAATGTTTCGCATAGTATGTGTATCGACTCCATTAAACACAACCAGAAGATTGCAGTTATCTCTGATCACTTTAGGTATTTGTGTATATCGCTGAGTAACATATATAATATCAGTGTTTTTGTGTCTTCTTCGGGAAAATATCCGAGCTGGATTTGATTGTTTGTCCAGCATCACATCATCATATACTACGAGATTATTAATACGTCCATCGAGATCATCCACAGATGGAGCTTCATCAATATCGGTGATAAAGTCAACAATATCATTATCATCATCTTCATCCAACGAATTCACTTCTTCATTAAAATCTTTAAGTACATCGGAGCATTTCTGATCATCTACAGATGGTGCCACTAAATACAAATTATCCCATTTTTGCCATCTCATTATCAGATTAAGCAATAATTGCGTCTTACCAGACCCAGATGGACTTATTATGATTGCTCTGATAGAATTTGATAACGCTGCATGATGCTTGATTGGCTCTTGCTTTCGTGTCGCTGAGAAATCAATGACATCCATGTTCTACAAATATAATAAATAATATGAATTTATATTGTGTTCGATGCAGAGTATCCACACCCACCAGTGGATTAACAACAATAACAACAAGAAATAAAAAAAACTTGCATTTACAGACAAGTGTTTGAAATGTGGCATAAGCAAATACAAATTTATTTCGTCTCGTACGAAGACAGGTGGTGATATCGCTGCTTCACTGGGAAAATTACCAGGAACTCCATGGGCCAAATACCCAGGAGAAAAAAACATCTTCCTGGATATAATTATTGTGGTCCTGGAACCCGACTTGATATCCGACTTGACGAACGAGATCAACCAAGACCTGGAGAGTATCCAATAAGCGAAACTGATCAAGCGTGTCACGTTCATGATGTTGCGTATAAAAATAAGGATTTACAACAACGACATATTGCAGATGTGAAGTTGATTCA
>JAECUM010048311.1:0-12367 GCA_016617855.1 Megalonaias nervosa
CAATATATATATATATATATATATATATATATATATATATATATATATATTTTCTTTCTTGAATATAAAATATAATCATTTCTAATGGGCTTTGAGATATTCTCATTACATGATCAAAGCAAATGTGAAAAATAAAACATTTCGACAAGAAATATTTCTAATCATTTCTTAGTATGATAAATTCGTGTTTCTCTAGCAATACATATTAACAACGTAAAAGGAATTTTCCCAGGAAAAAGCAGTCTCGGTCAGGGAGGACATGCTTGTTGTTTTTGATCGAATGACTATTTTCTTACAGTTGAATTGGCGCACACTGATTACTTCTTATAAAATGTACATATAAAAAGAATGCTGACTGTCTAAAAAATTAAGGAATATATTGTAGTCATGTATCGGAAATGGGGTAAATAATCAAGATTTGAAATGTAGCTGAGTACAAGAGAAACCTAAGCAGTTATATGGGTCAGTATGGGCCAATAGATTTCACTATGGACACAACGATAATTTAACATGACCGTGCGATTTGGGAAATATAGCCCATAACATTGTGGGCAACAATAAGTGCAACGGGAACTTCTGTCTAGAAAACGTCCATTGGGGTAATATTGTAGGTAACATTGGATCTCTAAGTGAATTTGAAATTGTCTGCCAGGAAAATGGATTGGTATGATGGTAAATGGAATCTCATACGGGCTGGCATTTTAGCAATGAAATGGACGGTATTGATTTTAATGGGAATTGTTGTTGTGGGGCTTAACGCCATTTTTCAGCACACGATAGGCTATACATGGCGGCCAGTATTAATGGTGGAGGAAGAAACCGGGAAATCCGCGGAAAGAACCACCGACCCACGAGAAGCTACTGGCAAGCTTTCTCACATATCCGCATTCGCCGAATCTTAGACTCGAACCAACGCAGACAGAGGTGAGATGGCAGTGATCCGTAACGGACAGCGCTTTAGACCACTCGGCCACTCGGGGCCCCTTTAATGGGAATTTAATACAGTGAGTCACTATGGGAATATAATACACTTGATGACAATCCCATAAGCATTATAACTAATCTATGGTCGACGCCACTAGGGTGCCCGTGGTCTTAACAAGGCAAGTTTAATTTGAGGTGAGACTTAATTTTCTGCCAATCAAATATTTGGATTCTAAGCTTAACTTTAAACCTAGTTTTATGTTTTGTTAATGAAAGTCGGGTCGGGATTCAAATGGATGGTCACTTTGGTTCTTTTATTTACTGCGAATTATCATTCTGCATCAATTGATGATGCAGTAGTTATTGGTTGTAGTCTAGTCTAATACAAAATGATATTTTGAGGTCAATGGTAAATCATCAATCTGAAGTGTTTATATCATATTTTGAGCCTCTAAAACATTTTATTCCTTAAAATTATTTGTAATTCATTTAAATTTGTAGTGTTTACTTGATTTGTTTTAGATTTGATTTCATTTATGTTGCACTCAATCTTGTATTTTTGTAATGTGTTGAAAGTGTTTATTTCAATTATTTTATAATTATTTATATTCTTGTTTCGTCTTTCAGAAAATAAATTTTGGTACTTTTATTTTTTTTTAAATTGTTACAACATTTCTATATATTTGAAATTTTTCAGAAACAATTTATGTTAATGTTATATTTTGTGCGTAATTGAGGTTATAAATTTGACCTATCTGACTATTCTCATGCTTTTGTTATGATTTTAAGTTTATAATAATTTGTTTAGTGATATTTATGTTGAATGTCTATCCTTATTACAAACTTAGAATGTTCTCGAAGCAGGCTTGTGACCCATATCTTGGTCATTTTATTGTGTCTTATGTTTTTATATCAATTATGGTAAAAACATTATTCATTCATATCTTAAGATCAGTCTGCGGAATAATTTTTAGATGTGTTCAGATATAGTTTGAGATTAATCATACTTTGAGATGAATCATTTATTTAAATTATTCAAAGTGCTCACCGACCTTTAGAACTAAATTTCTAACTTGGTATTGTTGTGAATTTATTCAAGGAAATTCTGGATTATAACATTGTTACACATCAAGACTGTTCGTACATCGAACTATTTACGACTAATCGTATACCACCACATTTAATATTGGAATATATTCGGAACACTCTATGCGTCAAGTCTTGTGATAAAGCTTCTAGGATTATTATAGATTTAATTCACAATACTGTAAGTTAATCTTAAACGTCAACATCATCAATTAGATAAATAAATAACATCTCGAGAGTGGTATTGCATTTTACCATATGTCATGCTGTGTATTTTCGATGCATTTTCTCGAAATATCTGACAAGAGATATCGTCTTTTGTTATTTTCCCGTCTTCACAAGTTGAAAGTTGAAGTGGAACTTAAGTTCACATGCAAGGTAGGGTTTCTATAACGCACAATAGAGAAAGAGCGTAAATAAAGAATGTAAAATTCATTTAAACGATTGAGTATTTCCAGAAAGTGTTAATTGCTACCTAGATCAGGTAGAGGGCTATATAATCTTGTTTATCAAAATATTACTCATTCGAGGCTTCAGATCATGATTCAGACTCAGTATTATTGTTGTGTTCAGTATTTTGTTTAGGTGGATTTATTTATTTAAACTATTTTTCACTAAAAATACAAACTGCTAATGAAAAATATTCTTAGACAGGAACATTAATTTGGAATTTGAGTGAATTCAGAAAAAGACATTTTGGATTATATTATTGTGATTCATCATAAGGCTACTAATAAATCGTCACACTCCAGGCCACTGGCATTTGAGCTCAGTTACCATCTCAAAGGCCTCAGTCACTATATTACGTTTGCAGAGAACTTGCTAAAAAATCTTTATTATGTTTGCAATTATCTGGGGAACCCCCATATGTCTCTTTATTTTCCAAAGGGGTTACCGATATATGATGTTAAAAGCTTTCTCCAATTCAATGGAATTGGCATATAAAGGTGCATTCAACACCTAGCTTTACTCCAAGTTTTGTCTCAGTACAAATATTGAACGACCCGGTCGAAACCCTGCCTCTTATTTTCGGAAGTACTTGTCCAATGCATCTGACATTCTTCTGTGGATGATCTTGCTGGTGAGAGAAAGCAGAGTGGTGCCTCTCCAGTTGTTCAATTTTTACAGATCTCCTTTCTTGGGTTGTTAAACAATTAGCCCTGCTACTGGAGCTAATTCCTTCTCCCATTTGTCCTTGAAAAGTTTTCTTAACAGTTGAGGTGTTTCTTTCTTATCAAAGTTTAGCATTTCTGCGGTCAGTCCATCGAGACCTGGCTCCTTGCCATTATTATTTGCCTTGACTGCTGTTTTGGCTTCTTCTAAGGTTTCTGTACATATATTCATGTCCTCTTCTGCTGCTGGTATCACTGCAAAGTCAGGTGGTTCTGTTCTATTAAGATTGATCTGAAAATGCTCATTCCATCACTCTATCTTGTCCACTTCACCAGATATGATGTTTCCCTCTTTGTCTTTCAATGGCACTTCGCTGTTGTTGAACACTTTTTTGCATCATAGTGATTCTGTACACTGTATTCAAGTCTTGTCTTCCAGCTGCCTCTTCTGCTAGGTTTTCTACACAGGCATTCTTGTCTGGTTGTTTTTTGTTTTTTTTTTATCCTTTTCACCTCTCTGTCGAGTTCTTTGTATCTTCATTCCAGTTGATATTTACACCCGTTACGAATCCTGTGCAACCTTGCACCGGAGAAACCGAACTAAAACCTCTCCAACCGCAAGAATTCGAGTACGCAGCAACAGGACATTCAGGATGCACAACATAACGCAAAGGATCAATCACAAATGGTCCATACATTAATGTTGTAACAAGGTAGTGGTAACTGGCACATCAAATTTAACAAGATACAGTACCTAAAATATTTGGCCAATAAATCTGAGCCACAAACAAACTTCAGAAAAGTAACGATGGACATCGAAGTTAATGATTAGCAAAGAGTGGTGCCCAGACTATCAGTATCCAATATCGGACACTACGGCTGCTGTTGTAAAACGGGCGCTTCCGGATGTGAGCGTCTTTTCTCAGCTCGTAAAGTTACTCTCCGCAACTTTTCTTTGATGAAGGCATGAACCTAAACATAACACATTCTTATTTCTCCAAAAATACTGATTTCATCCCTAGACTAGAAGACTCAAGGCTCCCCGTACCAGGACTGATGGACGAGACTGCTGCTACATACATTCAGCACTGGTATAATTTCTATAGGATTGTAATCCAGACTTGAGACTTCTGAGATAATCTTTCCAAACGTCACGTTTTGACTTCCGCGGTGCACAATATACTTTCAATTTTTTTTTAAAATACCGACACTACACAATTTATATACCTTGAATAAGGATGTAAATATTATTAAACGCTCTTAGCGGTAAGATTTCATTTAAATTATTTGGCAACTCAAAACGAAATAAGCAAATTCGCAACGAAATCCAGATGGCTGCCTGCTCATGTCATGGTGGATGTACGGAACTTCACTTCTGATTAGAGAACCAAAGGAATACCAGAAATTATTTTTCACAATTCAAACCTCCGGAAATCAGACATAAAGCGATGGAAAAATTTTATCCCGGAACAAATTTTTGGTAATAAAGAAGGCAGATCAGGGAAATGTCACCGTTGTCATGGACCGAGATAAGTTCTTGGAAGCGCAGTGACAATGAATTGATTTGGAATATTATCAACCGCTTTTAAAATTAATTTATCACAATACAGCATTGGAAGTCAAACTTAAACTTGTAGTATTCAGCCTTTGTAACATAACTGTTTATCAAAACTTTGACCTATTAACCCAAAACAGATATTATTGTGAGACATTTAAAAATGTAAATGTTTGTACTGTATCTTGTGTTGTATCAGTACACATGAATGACGACAGTTCTGTACTAGCATTGGCTAGTGTAATTTTGCACAGCAAAAACTGAAAATACTATGAACGATTATTTTGCCACATATGACTTACCATCCTTAATAAGCGCTTTTGCAAATTCTGTAGCGTCTGATACGTTATATATATATATATATAATTCTTTTGAGTGCATTATATTCATTGTTGTTTGAACATTGAAAATTACTTTATATGGTGCTTTTTCTATGTATGCACATGTTTACAGCTATACCTTTCGTTCCTTTTATCAACACCATTATCAGTGAGCTTGAACGTACCTTGTCATCCAGCTCTTAGTAGTCTCGTGCAACAAAAAGCTATCCCTGTTTTCTCGAATGGTATTAAGACAAACGAAATGTCAATAGCGAATGAGTTGCAGTGAAACATTAATTAGAGAATATTATTCGAGATATTTCTAAGGATTTGGTCATTCGCAATTCATTCCTGAATAATATACTTGTAATTTTAATCTAATTATAAAATTGAAAGAATAATGAGTGTGGAGTAAACACACTTGCCCATGTAATTGTTACAACCTTTAAAATGATCAGTTGGATATCTATTTCTTGATACAACTGAATTCAGTCCTGCAATAATTGCTAGCTGAAAATATGTGCCACATAAGCGGCAACTTTGGTATATATGGTATCTCACGGGTCCTATTACAGGTTTGCATTCATCAGTACAAAGTTAATCCTGTGCAAAAGACAAATAAATATATTACAAGTTACACAATGGAACAAATAAAACAGAGAGATGCACCGTTCATAATCAGTGGTAACTTGCTTACAAGTACAAAGTAACTTGTCCTATGCTTTCTAGCTTTAACCACGAGAAACTATTCTCAGCATAAAGGCACCATATTGCCATTAGACAATATTAGTGACCTGTCAAATAGGTCGTATGCGCCGTTTAAATTACGTCATACATTGACAACATGCATATAATCGGAAATAACCTTTTCCAAGATACCGTGTTTCAAATAGAGCATAATATTTAGGGTTTCGCTTCGTGTCAACAAGTTTAATTGCAATGATAAAATGAAAAGTAATAACGGAATCCGACTATAGGTTGTTCAGTTTCTAGAGAAAAATCTCCTTTACAGAGAAATAAAGACAACTACACTAGCTAGCACAAGGTATGTTTAATTACATCAGCAATTAGATATCTTGGTTAAGAAACTGACCAAACATTAAATTCAAAATTTTTGGAATGTTAATAACAATTAACAAATTATATGGAGGGAAAGAAGATAGAAATAAATGGAGACCAAAATATTATTCGAAACAAACAGTAAGGGTATAGGTATCGTAGAGGTATGACACTGCTTTTGTACAGATGTTTAAAAATGGAATAAAATGTTTGCCACCAGTCAACTAGTTTTCCAAATTGGTAATATGCTTTTTCTGTTAGGAGGGATCTACATCTTGTAATAAACTACCAATTTGTAACAGTCACCATGGCAATCATTTTATGAGAAGCTGCAACTAGACGAAAACGTATAAATAACCATATACTTGGATCTGCAAGAGCATTATGTGGCGGTAGATCTTGTTCTACAGCTTGTTCATATCACCAAAGGATGATTACCATGCTGGTTCATCCGCCTCTGCTTTGGTGACAATTCCTGAAATGGGCAAAGTTTTGAAATTTAAATCTAAGGCTCATTCCAGAAATCACGATCATACAGTGTTGCAATATTTTATCCTTGGCACCGGCTTTAACAATCCATTCAGGATGTGACCAACGTAGGTAAACAAACAAACAAATATCAACAAATCATTACGATAGGCATGATCAGTATATAATTAAACTTTAGTATATGTTTTATTTCAATTTTGCTAATTTCAGATAATATCAATCATTCGTTTACATCTTTAAAGAAATACTGCAGACATTTGAAAAAAGGAATGTGTTGGTTTTAATGGCACTTTTAACACATTATTGGCTATATGATGACGAGGAAATGGGAGCTAAGTGCCACTCCAAATGACACGCTGAAGCAGTCACATTATAGACATGATGTTAACTGATATCTATTACTGTGTCGACCGGTTGCTATAAAACAAATAAAACATCGTCAATGATCACATTACTTAATATTTCGTCTGAATTGTACAGATTTTGTTATATGTCATTTTAACTGATTAGAATCTGTCATTTGAGGTGTTGTTATTTTTTTTTTTTTTTGTTGGATGCAGAGGAAATGGGAGCCAAGTGCCTCTCTCAATGACGTACCTTGACAGTCGCACTGATGACAAGGTAATTGATAACTGATAATGATTAGACCGGATGCTTAAAAACAAATATCGTCAGTGGTAACATTACTAAATGTTTTGTCTGGATTACACATATTTTGCTATTTTTTCCATTTAACTGATGACAAACCTTAATTTCGAGTTGTTGCTGTATTGTGTTTTTTCTTCTCCAGTGTACTTTGCATAGGAAAGTGTTTATAAATATTGCATTGTCCAATTGCTATTAAACTACTGTCCACGGCGTGTGGGAAAAACAATTCCCGGACTTTGTTAGGTCGACATTTATGATATAGACTCGTTTTGCAAACAAAATTATTATTATTATTATTATTATTATTATTATTATTATTATTATTGAACAAGACGGATATGGAGGGCAAAGTATATTTTAATATCAATAATAAAACTGCAATTTATGTATGGTCAAGTACAACATGAGCAATATTTTTGCCTTTGGCCTCAACAATAACGCCGATATTGAATCTACTTTTAGACGAAATTTTGATTGTTTATATTCTGCTTCTTGAGGTGGATAATAGTAATTCCTTCAAGAGTTACCGCTTCGTACCTAGTTAGAAGTTCATGGCATCTTTAAAAAATTGCTTCCATCCAGGCTCGATGAATCTTTTACAATCTGTCAGGAGCGATCATTGATGAATATTAATTTGTTTCTTACTTATGATACGTCAAACTCAATTCGAGACTTGAAACCGTAAATACAAGCAAATTTGATACAATTATTCATATAAAAGTCTCAATCCAGTTAGCATTGAAGATGACACCCATAAGGTAAATACATATATATTGCTTTAATAAGGATTCAAAACATCCCCAAGAGATTTACAAATTTACCCCAGTTTTAGTTTTGCTGAGTATAGCCCTACGTAAAATTCGTGTAATCCAATTTCTTACGATGCATTGGGCTCTTTCTAGAGTACACCCATTTATCTTAAATAGTGTATATAGAAGACATGTTTCTATGCATGCCCGAACGGAAATGTTTTGTATTTTTATGAATTAATGGTTTGAATGTCTATTATCAAGCGTTTCACTAACGGCCGTCATTAAAGATTGTCCGTAAGTTACAAGGTTGGTCTGTGTTAATGATGGCTTCATGTTGCGCAGTTGAAGCTCGTGCAGTACTTCCATGCCACACATAACAAACTATTCACTTCCTAACCAAACATTTCTGATGCTGCAGCTAATATATGAATCAGCTGGGCTTTTTTAATTTTCAGCCCAGATAAAGCATTTTATATATTTTCAACTGATAGTTCTATCGACCACAACACATTCTTCTTGCTTTCCAACAATTCAGACGCTTTTCGGAGCAGGGAAAACAAATTATGTATTTAGATGAGACTTGGCTACACCAACCTTTTATCGCAGGAAGCGTGGATTGATTACACTCTTAATACATTTACTGTCCGTTAATTTACTAACAAACTTTGTTTAGGCAGGAAAGGGAAATCATCTGATAAGTGTGAATGCTATTTATTCCAGAGGAGGATTACTACCAGGAACGTGTTTAGTTCTTGAAACAACGCAACAGTTTTGGTTATCGTAATGAGATGAATGCTGATCACATTAATGAGTACTTCAGTGACGCACTCCTCCAAAATATGGGCAGCAATTCAGTTGTGGTACTGGATAATGCATCCTATTACAGCCGCCTGTCTGCAACGCGATGGTACCTAACATCAGGCTCTGAAATCTGAGTTTAGGATTGGCTGGTTAAAAACGGTATCCGGTTTTGCAGAAACTGCTGTAGAAAGCCCAGGTTCAGATCTGGCTGGTTAGCAATGGTTTCCGGTTTGACAGTGACCACTTTAGAGCTTACTTGCTCGAACTGATGCTAAGAAACAAGCCTTGTTCTGAATTTGTCAAGCGCTGTCGATCTTCGTTGTTTATCTTCGATGTTGGACTAAATGTATCAACCACCCTTAGCAAGAAAAGGTCAGAACCATAAAACAACAGATAACGAGAGTCAGTGGTAACTGATTATTTATGAAGCAAATAAAGGTTATGTGTTTAGCCTTCAATATTTATATGTTGCTGCATTTGTATAGGAAAATATGAACACGTCTACTGAGTTATTCTGAAAATAACAATAATACTTTTGTCTGTATTAAGCGAGGAAAAACATTTGTGTGGATAATCGATAAGGAAATCTGTAGAAAAATGCAAAAGCATTGTCATGGCAATTTCCACAAGAAAAGTTCACCAGCTTCCAGTATTGTGAATTAATAGAAATATTGTATCGAGAGAAAACAAGAAAAAACCTGAAATCCAGGATTTGGAAAGAAAAGCAACAAGCTGAAGAACGTAATATCGGTCATGAATATAATATGCAGTCTTAGATGAACATGCCGACAAACTTTTAGATGCGAGCAGCCTTTAATTATGTTTACTTCCGAAGCATGATTTATTTCTTTCTAGGTTTCTTCTCAACGCCAGTTTCTAAATCAAAATACCGGTATTCATTTGATGTTTCCATGTACACGTTTCGGAAATGAAGACTCGTGAGAGGTCATATTTTTCAGAGTTTACACTACTACATTTTTGGGTAAATTAAAAGGGAGAACTAAAATCTGGTCACACAAAGGTTAACATAAGTGGGATCATGCAATCACTGATCGGTCAGGAGAATGGCATGATTATGAGAGGTATTGTATTGCGACCTAAGTATAATGCAATGATTACTTAGGGATCGACCATAGAGCCGGGATTCTATTTTGTTTTTGTTTTTATACCTCAAGATAATCTATTTTCGACAAACGAAAATAATGGATATCATATGTTCTTTTATATAAATCAGAGCAGGAATACTTTTAAAAAAGCTATTTGAGGGCCTTTTTTTCTTTTGTTTTGTTTAAATCCCATTCCCCTCCTCCTTTACACACATACAACCTCTCAACTATAAGATAATGAAATGATTAGTCCCGTAGGTGGCTCTACATTGTCCTATTGCTCTTCATATGTTTTATAACACGAATTTATGCGATATTGTACTAGCTTCTAGAAGCTGGGATTGAGACACTGAAGCTGATTATCATCCTTCGTTGCGTTCATCTGCCTTGGCCACAGTATATTTCCTTCAGTACGTAAGTCAGATGTGTTTTTTATGTGTGAAGATGCAATGAGAAAATGGTACCGTCGGCTCTTTGAGCGATATGTACATAATATTTCCGGATCAAACACAATGTTTAGCGACTTGTAAATCCACGTGGAATAGCACAACCCTTTGTCTTGTGGTCATTTTGAATTTCGCGCTAGGTAAGCCTATTAATAAATACTGTGTCTAAACTGTACGATGGTGTGTTCCGGAAAGATTTGGATGCAGCAAAATTGTACATTTTAATAAACAGGTGAAATCAGCCCCACATATCGTCCAACAGTATCAAGACAGATTTGGGGGATGATTTATCGGACTACATTTACATAGTCTAAATATGCACCCACCCACTCATAATTCCTATCATTATATCAGCAAATATAGGTCCATTTACCGCTGTGTATGACCCAAACTGGTTTCAAGCATAGTTACGAGGTCTCATCGACTTTGCAGTTTATCATGATGTAACTAATTGCCGTTTAAAATTGACAATATGTCCTTTTTGTAAATTGTGAATCTAAATCGATATTCCCGAGCGTGTGTCATATGCTATTAATATCCTATGCTCATTTTAATCATCCGTTTACTTTACATTGTCAGAATGGTGCAGTACTCTTCCATACTGCACGGTTTCATATTGCACGACCTGTGTGTCTAAAAATATCATCGTGTATTATGAACTTCTTTGATTGTTAATAAAAACAGGACGGTCATGTAGCAGACGCTTTAGCTTTTGCTCTATTAGATTTGTTTGTGGATGAACATTATCTAGAACCCTGTTTCGTGTTTCCTCTACAACGTTCGTGAAAAAAAACCGCTTTTGGTACATAAAGATTGTACGTTTCTTTCTGGCGTCCGGCGTAAAGAAGTAGCTCTTACTTAGCTTGCCTATGTACGCTGCCATGTCGCCTAGAAGGCACAACGATGACTACTAGTGAAACACAAGCACATAAAATTTACCGCCTTCTGAGCTTCTGTCTTTTGGAACTGCTAAATAATAAATTAGCCGCCCTATATCCAATACGGATTTAAAGGAGATGTGCGATGAAATGGTTGAAAAACCTACGCCATATACAAAGTCAAACTGAGGCCATGCTCTTCATATTACTGGAAAGAAACATTAATTTGGAATTATAGTGATTCGGACAAGACATCTTGGATTATATTATTGTGATTAATTGGAGGACTGTTAGTACATCATCACACTTCAGGCTGCTGGTATATTAGATCGTTCAAGACAACAGGCACATCAACGCCTTCAGTGCTTGATTTTATTTCAAACACCACTGGAATTTAATTATATCTTTATTCATTAGGGCTAGTGATATAACGTCTTGGATTATTTGGACTGAATTCGCCATACTGTAAGTTCTTTTCAAATTTTATTTTTGTATTCTAGAGAGAACTACATTATTTCTTGAATTTTACAAAACTTGGTTTAAGACAAATAGAGTCGTAATATAAGGAACAAAGAGTCGGATGTTTATGGGGACAAACGGGTATGGGAATGTTAAAATATATCTAAATATAGCTTACACCTCTACAATCCCATCACACGCCGCAACCGCTTTTTGATTTCTATCCAAACACACGCGCTACGATCTAATGAAAAGGGTAGGAGTATTTATACAGACACTATACTCACGTGTCTATAAACATACAATCACACAATGGGGGGGGGGGTTGAAAGTGAAAAAGGGGGATGAAATAGACACACTTTCAAAACAACATACTATCACACACACACACACACACAAGGATAGGAAGTGTCTGTTGACTATACTATACCTTCTCACAGATATGCATTCACAACATAAATGTTTAGAAAATGGTTATTATCTCTCTTATCTAGAGAAATGGGTGGCCACGAAAGGGAACTTTGGGTTTCTTAACCAAAGTCGATTAATACAAGTGGCATCGTTTCATTGTTGTTCTTTTCAAACATCATAACTCTGAAGGGTCAGTAGACTAATACCCGCTCAGACATCCTTGACTCTCCACATACACCCTTTTCTTCCATATCACCGTGTATGCGATGTGTGTCCCGGGTGACTTCACATATGCAAAATAGTCTAGGTTGAACCGCGTTA
>JAECUM010048312.1:0-21995 GCA_016617855.1 Megalonaias nervosa
TATATATATATATATATATATACCAGACAGAACGAAATGTGCTATCCCTGGATTCTATAGAAGAATGCTTGATAATAGTAGGCAGAATCAATATTTAATACAAATAATACTATCATACAGGTTAGCGAATTCAGTATTTTTAATTCGTACTCTACGGAGGTTCGAACCAAGGTCCGCGGGTAAACGGCACCCATCGCCTTGCCTGCACGCACCAGCCCGTCACGACTAAACACCTGGGTTCGAATCTCCGTAGAGTACGAATTAAAAATTCTCTAACCTGTAAGTAGTGTAGGGGGATACTCTACGGACAATGGGTATTAGCATTACGGAACCCTGTTTTGTACCCTACGGACAAGATTTCTACGGACAAAATATCACCCTGGGATACTCTAGGGACAACGGGAATTTTGTATAGCAACACCCTGGGACTGTCTACGGACAATGGGAATTTTCTATAGGGACAAGAGGAAAGGCGCAGGTAGGGTGACGTCACGGTACTGGACACTTGCAACAATGTAGCAAGGACCGTGACGTCATGCCACCTGCTTCATTTCTATACAAACTGTGTAGAGACTGAGACAGACATATACTAATACAAGCCCGAGATTTATATATAAAGCATTACCTAGACCTGAAATTATGTTGACGGTGTTCATAAATTTGCATAATTACAATGATGCTATAAATAGTTATAATCAAGGAAAAGACTGAAAAAATCTGGAACATTAATATTCAGATGACTGTGACTAAAAGTAACGCTAAAATTACGAAATTGTCCCAGAATTTAACGGAGTCTGAACATATCCCAGAAGATTAAATTATATTTGTTTAGTCTAAAAGTAGTACTAAGATTACCAAAATGTCCCAAACTCTAGTGGAGACTGAGAAAAACTCCGGAAGATTGTATTCAGATTGCCGTGACTTAAAATATTGCACTAAATTTCCGAAAAATTTATCGGACTTGAATGGAAACTGATAACTAGACAGATGTTTTAGTTGTCAGAAATGGCAAAGACAAAGTGTAGCACTAAATTCTGAAATTGCACCGGACTTTAGCGGAGACTGAAAATAATCCATAGATAAATTTTAAAAATATTATCAAGACTTAAAGTAGTACTGAAATTATTTAAACTCATACCGACCTTCGCGGAAACTGAAAAATTGTAAATAAAAAATTAAAATAAGCGATACTATAGCGTCAATGGGAATTAGCATTACGGAACCCTACTTTTTCTACTATAGCGTCAAGATTTATAACGTCAGTGGGAATTAGCATTACGGGACCCTACTTTGTACTATAGCGTCAAGATTTATAGCGTCAAATGGCACACCCTGGGACACGATAGCGTCAATGGGAATTTTGTATGGGAACAATAGGAATGGAACAGGTAGGGTGACGTCACAGTACTGGACACTTGCAACAGAGAATAATGTTTTTGTGTGTTAAACATAAATTATACAACAACTAAAAATTTTTTTTAGGCAAGAGAGAGTAAATCTTTTTGAGGCAATGGATTGATCCATTACACATAAATTACACAACAGCTAAAAAATTTTTAGGCAAGAGAGAGTAGACATCTTTTTGAGACATATGAGTGGCCCTGAATGGGGTCGTTTAGTTTTCTTCTACTTTCCTGCCTTCTTCTTCTCCACCAGCACCTCATCTTCTACAGTACATTTTTCTTCTTTTTCTCATCCTTTCATTTATTTATAGCTACAACCTGTGGAAAACCCAAGTCTATATTTATAGTCTCAAACTTTACAGCTTTAATGACGTCACTTTACTCAACACTAGGGGAATAATGGCAACAGCCGAACACGAACGCGAATCACATTTTTCATTTAGACCTAGTATCTATTTATAGCTACAACCTGTGGAAAACCCAAGTCTATATTTATATCCTCAAAATTTCTAGCTTCAGTGATGTCACTGAACTGGCTGACCTGAATACGCGATACTGTGTGAATTTAATATGGATAAAGGGAGTTTTATAGGGACAAAGACCAATACACACAAAAGAAAGGGAGAAAGAAAAAACCAATATCTACTATCCACACAAACGAAAGGGAACGCATAAAACATGCACCTATATACTATCCACACCAGCGAACGAGAGCGCATAAAACATACACCTATATACTATCCACACCAACGAAAGAGAATGCATAAAACACACACCATACCTATTATCCACACCAATGAACGCGAATGCATAAAACACACACCTATATACTATCCACACCAACGAAAGAGAATGCATAAACACACACCTGAATACTATCCTCACCAACGAATGAGAATGCACAAAACATACACTTTATACTATCCACACCAACGAACGCGAAAGCCTAAAACATACACCTATATACTATCCACACCAACGAAAGAGAATGCATAAAACACACCATACCTACTATCCACACCAACGAACGAGAAAGCATAAAACATGCACCTATATATTATCCACACCAACGAACGCGAAAGCATAAAACATACACCTATATATTATCCACACCAACGAAAGAGAATGCATAAAACACACCATACCTATTATCCACACCAATAAACGAGAATGCATAAAACACACCATACCTACTATCCACACCAACGAACGAGAATGCATAAAACATACACCTATATTCTATCCACACCATCGAACGAGAATGCATAAAACACACCACATATACTATCCACACCAACGACTGCGAACGCACTAAACACACACACATTATCTACTATCCACACAAACGAATGAGAAGAAGGGTTAGAGGTTACCAAAATCTTTTACACAACGTAAACTTAGTTCAAGAGGACACTTCTGAACGGTGTGTGATGTGCAAGTTAGTGACTGAACAATTTAGATTTGCCACTGGAGTGCGACCATCTCTTTGCAGAAAGTACATTTATTGCCTCCGACAAAAAGAGGTATAAAAACGGACTAACACTCCCAGAAGAACCACTCCCTTCGGACAGGACAGGACCGTTATCGACATCCCCGAAAGACCATTCCGGGATGACACTTGTGTGACTGTGCAAAGGAGTGTAGAAACTCTAAGGACATTACACACTGTCCCTACAATTCCATCTCTTGATCACCACATATGTTGTACAGAGACTTGTTTATATTCCACTATGATCGTTTTGATGTGTTTTATATTCATGTACTTAACCATTTGGCTTTTATGTATTTTTGTCTTTCGTGATGTTCACAATTAAAGATGACAATAAACGTGTGCTGAAAAAAGTATAAAAACTCTTATATTTTCTGTCCTCGTGTCAAAAGTGACATTTCTTACACTACTATGGCTACCTCTACTGTCTCTGCTCCCTCTTCCTCCACTGTCAAAGTCATTGACGAACACGTGGATAGGACTAGTTGGGAGGCCTTGTATCTTCACCATCCATTTAACATGCTCATTGCCGGACCTATCGGTTCAGGCAAAACCGAATTTGTCAAATGTTTGATCGAACATAAACATCATTTGATCGATCGTCCACCTCAACGGATCGTGTGGTGTTACAAAGAGTGGCAATCGGCGTACAGCCTTCTGCAAGAAAGTCAAGGCGATTCCATCGTCTTTGTGGAAGGCATTCCTGGCGAAGACGACGGGATCGTGTCTGACCCTAGTCAAACCCGTCTGGTTATTTTTGACGACATGTTAGGAGAAGATGAAGAAGAAATTAAACTCTGGTTTACGCGCAAAGGGCATCATCGTAATGCCAGTGTCATTTACATCACCCAAAATTTGTTTCAACAAAGTAAAGCCCATCGTACCATCAGTCTCAATGCTCATTACGTGGTGTTGTTTAAAATCCCTAGAGATAAATCGCAAGTGCAGGTCTTAGCCAAACAGTTAGGAACACCTTGGCTGACTCATGCGTACGACGATGCCACTCAAACCCCACACGCTTATTTACTCGTGGATTTAAAACCCACCACTCCCGATTATTTGCAATTTTGTACCCATCTGTTTCACCACTAGTGCCAAGACGGAGGGCCTGTCATGTACACGTCCCCTTCGTCGACTTAACAACAATCAGAATCACCAAAAAAGGTCTATAAAAACCTCGGTCACTTTGACTCTGTCTCACACATCGTCAACATGACGTCCCTTCAGTCTCATCGTCCCATCAAACTGATTCGTGCCTTGTACGGTATCAGTCGCGAAAAAAATCCACAAATACGTGTTCGTGTCTTAGAAGCTAGTCTCAAAGAAGTCTTACGATGGTTTACGGTGACAGCACGTCAATTACTGCAAGGCATCATTCAGATTCCACATCAAACCAAACGTTTTTTTAAAGAGAAACAAAGTAGCCTTGACCCAGTTATCCGATCTTCGCATTGACACTCAAACCAAAAAGCAAATCATTTTGAGGCCTGGAGGAAGCGGTTCTCTAGGAGGTGTTATCATTCGTTCCCTCTTAAAATGGGATCCCAATGCTCCCAAAGTTTGCCCAAGAAAAAAGCCACGCCCAAACGTACCCAGAAGAAAAAGAAAAAGAGCAACGGTGTCAAGACCAGGTCACAGCCTCAGAAAAAGAAAAAGAAAAGTCAACAGAAAACAGCTTCTATTCGCAAGAGAGCGTCTACAAAAACTTCTCCTCCAGCGGTGACACCCTCTTCCTCTTTAGCGGCAGTGGCCGCTGCTCACAAAATACCTGCCCCCAATCAAAGTCCAAGAGAGAACGGGTGTGTTACAGAGTTTACTGGATTTGTTCAAACAAGAACTGTCCCGATTTAGTCCGTTGCGAACTCCTCCAAGACGTGTGATGCCTGTCATGAAGTTGATACGAAGTAAAGACAATCAGTGGCTACTCGTTCCAGTATAAAAAGAACTGAGGTAAACGATAGGTTTAGTGTTGTTGTGCTCCTGAACGCCCAAAGATGGCCCCACCAAGAAGTGCACAACGTCACCATCGTCGTTCTTGTGTCCAAAAAGGAAAAGGAAAACGAAAAAGACAGTCTCGTCATCCAAAAAAACCCCACTTAGTCAAACATAGACGTCACCCCCAGAAAAGACACACTCGTTGAAAGAAAAGAAGAAGTCACCAAAGAGGAAGATGGTTGCCTAGTCTTTTATTACCACACATGATCAAAACTCTTAAATCTATTTAAATCTATGACCACTAGCCAAAATAAGATAAAAGGACGCATGTGAAGCCATGGACTTTAGTGTATGTTGTGCACCAAAAGATGTCTCCTCATCGTCGTTCTAATGTCCAGAAAGGAAAAAGAAAAGGACAGTTTCGTCATCCGAAAAAACGCTTAGCCAAACATAGACGTCACCCCCATAAAAGACACACTCGTCCAAAGAAAAAGAGGAGTCACCAAAGAGGAGGATTCTTTGGTGATTTTGGAAAACACATCGTCACCTTTATGACGAAGCGATAGTCCCAAAAAAAGGATAAAAGACCGTGTGACAAGTCATCGACGTTAGTGTATTTCTTTTGCTGTGTGCCACGGAACCAACGAACCAACCGAGAAAGATGTCACCCCAAAAAAGACATTCCTCTTCTGTCCCCAAAGGAAAGAAAAGGAAAGGACTGCCACCTCGTTTAGCAAAACATTGGGACATGTTGTCCGTCCTGTCCAAAGCTCCTTCACCCATGCGAAAAAAAACTCATTCAAACTGCCTCCAAAGACGTCATCGATACCGTGTGCGAATGTTGTCTGAATGTCTTGAAAGGCACGATACCTTTGTCTAAACACCAGAAAGAATGCTTAGCCAAACATCGACACGTTCTTCGCCAAATGGTCCAAAAGAAAATTCCCATTGGTCAAAAGTAAAAGATGTTGGTGCAACGCGGAGGAATTTTGCCCTTTTTACCCATGTTACTGAAAGGAGTAATGGGCACAATAGGAAGACCCTTACTGAAAGGAGTAATGGGAACAATAGGAGGATCCTTGCTGAAAGGACTATTGGGAAACATCCTGGGAGGATGAAGATAAAAAGGTCCAAGAAGATAAAAGGGGCCTTTGGAGTCAAAAGATCTCAGACGTGATCCTTGAAATCCGATGGAAGGACGAAAACTGGCTTTAGTGCCTTACAAACGATGGATGGATGACCATCGTTGGCAAGAACAACGAACCCCGCATTTACCTCCCAATCCTCATTTGACCGAAATGTCCCAGTTACAACACGAATTGCAATCCTTGATGGATCGCAGCGATTTGTTAGAAACGGAAAAATCGCAACGGTACGGTCAGTTGTTGCAACGACTGCAACTCTTTCACCAGAAAGCTTTAGACGAAACAGCTCTACCAACTCTGAAAGATTTTAAGACCCTGATGAAAAGTTCACCACCACCACCACCACCACAACCACTACCACTCCCAGTGGTCAAGACAGATGCAGCCCCACGGTTGCCTGAGGATGAAGAAATAGGAGAAGTCTTTCAAACACCGTCAGCAGCTCCCATCCCTAGTAAGATTGCAGCGTCCTTGTTGACCCCTTCCCTAACACCGCAACGAGAAGAACTTAAAGCTTGGGTTAAAAAGATGATGTCCACTCCACCTTGGACAGAAGTGAAAAAGAAAGAAGGGAAAACAGAAGTGAAGAAAGAAAAGAGGACCAAAGCTATTCCATTACCACCACCACTACCACCAAAACTACCTTCGACTTCTACTCCTGTGGCACATCGGACACGTAAAGCCGTTTTTAAACCACTTCAGAGTACCATCAGCGAAGAATGGATCACAAATTGTATCGTGCTGCCAAAACTCGACTGAAAAGTGTTCGTTTACCTCATGTGCAACGCTGGTTACAAGAACAAGCCACGTACACCTTACACAAACCCATTCGACGAAAATTTTCCAGAACTCCCACCCGAGTGGAAGGCATCGATCATCAATGGCAAGCCGATTTAGCCGATGTCTCTCATTTGGCCACCTACAATCGTGGTTACAAATATTTGTTTTGTGTCATCGACGTCTTTTCCAAATTTGCTTGGGTCGTGCCATTGACTTCCAAATCGAGCAGTGAGTTAGTGCGAGCCCTCCAACTGGTGTTGAAACAAAGTAGACGTCACCCTCTTCGATTGGAAACTGACAAAGGCACCGAATTTCTGAACCAAGCTTTCCAAAAAGAATCGAAGAAACGTGACATACATTTTGTCACCCCCGAGAATCCCGAAACCAAAGCCAGCATCGTGGAACGTTTTCAACGCACCTTGAAAAAACGCATGTGGAAATATTTCACGCATCAACACACTATCAAGTACATCGACGTCTTGCCAAGCCTCGTCCAATCGTACAATCAATCTTACCATCGAAGCATTGGGCGTGCCCCACAAGAAATGACTCCCGACAACGAAGTGACCGTCTTCGAGCTACTGTTTGGTACGTCCCCAACAGTGACTGTCCCCAAGAAAGGTGGAGTGTTGGCATCAGGAGATTGGGTCGCATTGGCAAGGTCAAACGCACTTTCGACAAAGGTTACCTACCCAACTGGACCACTGAATTGTTTCATGTCACCGAACGTGTGCGTGGCCGTCATCCTCCCGTCTATAAATTGGAAGACATGAACGGGGAAGTGTTAAAAGGAACGTTTTACTTGCCCGAGTTACAACGTGTGACCAAAAAAGAAGACGACGTGTACGAGATCGAAAGCATTCTCGATCGAAGAACCCGAAAAGTGGGAAAACGACGTGTCAAAGAAGTCACAGTACGTTGGAAAGGATATCCTCCCAGTTTTGACTCTTGGATCGACGCTTCGCAACTCATTGACTATAAAAAGAAGTGATCATCATGCCCTTCAACACAGCCTCAGCTACTACAGTGACCACTCCTTCCCCCAGTTCTTCTCTGCAAGATCTACAAAAGCAACCCTTGTGGGTGTGGTGTGGAGAACGTGTGCCTAAAACGCAAATCGTCTTTTTCTGCCAAATCTTTGTGGCGTATTGTGTCATCAGTGCTGCCATTGCCAATTTGAGTTTGCAACAAGGAGACAAACAATTGTGGACCATTTTACTTAGTAGTTGCATTGGTTACCTTCTTCCCAATCCGTCTCTGAAATATTCCTCCAATGGAAACAACAACGGGAGTCTTGTGTCCAACGTTAGTCCCCCTTCCAACAGTCACCCTAACCATCCTCTTTTAGACACTCTTCTGACTTTCAGCGACTCCTCGGACATTAGTACTGTGGAATTATGAACAACCAATTTGACTTAACGTTACCCAGTGACAATTCCATGGAGATCTTTCCCAATAACACCTTATGCTGTTACACGGCCAAATTACCTCAGGCCATCCAATTGGATCACGAAGCACATTGGGAAGTGGCTTTAGTGGAAATGATTCACCCTACACAAATCAAAAACATCGTCGAAAATCAAAACACTTTTACGGTAGAAGTTTATGACGAACAAGTGCAACAACACTTGGATGAACATAGCAGTGTAGCTGACTCTATGAAATCACAAGACCCCAAAACTAAACAATTCACCTATCTGTTGGCCATTCCTGCAGGTTATTATTTTATTATTTTAGTGGTCAACATTTGGTGAACATGATTTCTACCAAATTTAATACCGTGTTTGCCAAAGCCTTGGAGATAACCAGAAAAAGTATCACCCCCGAGTACCACAAAATAGCTCGTCGTCTACTGATGAAATTTTCAGAGGACAAAGTATTGGCCATTACATTTTGTCCTGAATTGTATGATATTTTAGGTGGAGACACCAAGTTGATCAAGATGAAAAACGAAATACCAGCCATTACTGGCAACTTGGATTTTGCGAAATAGCTTAGATTCCCTGTAGAAATGAACCAAGGACTGAATTTGATTTTTGTGTACTCCGATGTGGCGGAGTACAACGTGGTGGGACACACCTCCGTACCGTTACTGCGCGTCATTCCTTTCAAAGTGGATCTGCCACGAACGCTGACGAGGAAGGTGGAAACACCTATCACGTTCACCGCGAATTTGTACATCCTCACTATTTGCCCGTCAGTAAGTCTTATTTCGACACTGTCAACATTACTATAAAAAGAGATCTGGGACAAAATATTCCATTTACCAAAGGGAAAGTCACAGTGAAACTCCATTTTCGAAAACGATTACTCTAACTTTTTGTCAGTCATGTATCCTGTGTACCAAGGAGTCGCTCGACAGCGAGGACATGGTTTAGGTGATATGCTCAAATCGGCCTTTCGTACAGTGGTTCCCATTTTGAAACCGATGGTGACACGGGGATTGCACGCCTTGAAAGATGTCACGTTGACGCAAGGTAAAGAGTTTCTCCAAAATGTCATCATTGACAAACAAAACCGCAAAGAAGCTTTGTTGAGAGCAGGCACAAATGTCTTGCTTCAAAGGGGTAAAGACATTTTGGGCCGGCGAGAAACTCCTATAAATGCCCTGGGCGATGCCGAGTCAGACATTCCTGCTTCCCTGACGCCACAGCAAGGACAAAGCAGAAAATGACGACGAAAACACCCCTTCAGAGGACTTCACACCCCTACAGCTAGAAAGACTAAGAAAAGAAAAACTGTCCGAGAGTTAGACATTTTTGATTATTAAATCAGAGAAAATGATGCACCGAGAGTCTTGTGCTTGTTCCAAGTCGGAACTGGATCTGTTTGCGATGCCACCCACCATGATGACAATGCAAGAATCCCAATGGGTCGAATTTCATCCCGTCTCCTCTTGGACGGATTCAGCTCCCATCGAGTTTGAAATCAAAGGACAGCCCGAAGATTACATCGATCTGAATAGCAGTTACTTGTATCTGAAACTCAAAGTGATCAAAACAGACAACACCAATCCGGGAGACGATGCCAGAGTAGCTCCCGTCAACAATTTCATGCATTCCTTGTTCAGCGAAGTGGATTTGTACTTGAATAATAAACTGGTCAGCAGTAGCATGGATACTTACCCTTACCGAGCGTACCTGGAAAATCTCTTGACGTACGGAAAAGAGGCCAAGAACACTCATCTGGATGCTTGCGTAGTTTGGAAACCTGACACCGCAGGTGAGAACAAGTTTAACGACACAGCCCTGACAGCCAATGACGATCCTCACAATGTAGGCTTTAACGACCGTCGAAAGAAAATCCTGCAAGGTCTTAATTTAGAACTGATGGATCGTTTGCATTTGGACATGTGGTTGCAAGACAAGTATTTGCTGAACGGAGTGGATATTCGCCTGAGACTCAATCTCAGCAGTTCCATTTGATGGCTCATGCCAACGAGTATAAAACCATCATCCAAGAAGCTAGACTTTACGTGCGTCGCGTAGAAGTGTTACCTAAAGCGGGAAACGACATCAGTCAAACATTGAGCAGATCGACCGCCAAGTATCCGATACGACGTGTAGAAGTGAAAAAATTCACCACTGCTGCTGGGCTCCGATCCAAGATCGAAGATCATCTGTTCCAAGGACAGTTACCCAAACGTTTAATCGTTGGCATCGTCAGTAATGCAGCCCTCAACGGAGCCCACCATCAAAATCCTTTCCAGTTTAAGCACTACAAAGTGTCCAAGATCAAAGTCAGTCGCGATGGCAAGACCTTGTGTACCAGACCCTTCGAACCTAACTTTGCCCAGAAAAATTACTTGAGATCGTACTTGTCCCTGTACGAAGCTACCGGGCATCTAGGAACCAACACCAGTCACGGTATTTCGTACGAAGATTATGTAGGAGGTTACACTTTGTAGGCCTTTGATTTCACTCCAGACCAAGGCAGCAATGAGGGACATTTCCACCCTATAAAATCCGGTCAACTGCGTGTGGAACTTCAGTTTGCAGAAGTTCTCACCGAGATGGTCAACGTCATCTTGTATGCCGAATTCGATAATACCATAGAAATCAACAGTTTGAGAGAAGTCATTCCAGACTATTAGAAATAATGGAAGACTCCTATTCCTCATTGAACAGTAGAGAATTTTTGGAAATGGAATGGGAGGATAGCGTGAAAACAGAACCCCAAGACCAAGACAAAGAGGACGAGGTAGTAGTCAAGTCCAGATGGCCAGAACAAGAACAACATTTAGTGTCCTGTTTTGCCAAACACCTGGCGGGTAAAATTACGGAATTGACCAAGAAATATTGTTATGGATGTCAAAACGATCATCCCAGTCAAATTCAACACGATAAATGTATGATGATGAGTCAAGAAGAAAAATTGGACGAGTATCTGGACGACGCTTGGGGTCTCATCTCGGAAGAAGCAGTGTTGCATGAGTGGTATAAAGGCTTGCGTGATCATTCCTGTCCTCCATTGACTACTCTAGAGATCTATCGCATCGAAGCTCTCTTAGCCCAGAGTTGGGAGACAAGGCGAAGAAACGGCTACTTGACAGAGCGTTTCAAACAAAAAGTCAGAATTGAATTGATGACTTATCATTACCTATGAAAAAAAACCAACAAAACAAAATAATGGATACCTGGGAACTTTATTACCTTTTGAACAACAGTTCGTATACTGCTTCTTGGAATCCTGTCGTGTGCGCTAAAGATGAACTACCTCATCGCAAACCTCAAGACCATCAAGCTTATGTCATCAACACGGACGAAAGTCGTCTCCCAGGAACTCACTGGGTTGACGTCTACTTCCCTCAAGAGGATTGTGTGGAATATTTTCATTCGTATGGATTACCTCTTTTGGAAGACGACATCATTGACTTTATGAGAAGAAATGCCCAGACGACACGATTCAATAACGTGAAATTACAAGGCACAGATTCCATGGTGTGTGGACAATATTGTGTGTATTTTCTTCATCAACGCAGCCTTGGATATCCTTTAGAACATTTAGTGACTTATTTTGATCGTCACTCTTCTAGAAACGATGAGAAAGTAGATCGATGGTTTTGTGACCATTATGGCTATCTTTTGTCTTTAGCTAGGAAACGTAGAGTACATCAATGGCCTCGTGACTTCCATCAGTGGAAATCTCACATGATTTCACAACGTTGTCAACCTTGTCAAAAATAATTTGTTTGATGTTATTGTTACTTGTTAGTGGTTGTTGGCTGAATAAAAAATGTTGTGTTTTGAAAAAAAAATGTGTCTGTTGTTTGTTTTCAAAAAGCACTGAGAATATATGCTGTTTGACTTTCTCTCTATCCCTCACCATGACATTCGCTATCATAGCGTTCCGACACTAAAACCGAGTAGGGATGTTTTCTATCGCGTCCGCGTTTGAACCATATAAAGCGGGTTGGTCTCCAGTCTGGCCATCAACTGTTGACTCGTTAACCTTTGAACATGCCTTCCAGACTAGCCAAGCTGAACGAAGGTTACGTCAATTTACATCGTGTCAGGCTAAACCTGATACCGAAGCCTGAAGAGATAGAGAATGTCAGGATGTTAGCCATAGCCCAAGACCTAGTAGAAGAGGTTTTCAGAGAGGAAATCAAAAAAGAACAAGAAGAATGGACAGAGAAGTACAGACTTCAGAAACAGAGAGAACAGCAACAACAACAGCAGCAACAACAGCAGCAGCAAGAATCAGACAGAGGTTTTGTCGACTGCCGTGTGGACACCAAAGAGTTCTCCTTCTTTTTCCGCAGACGCAGGCCGTATCGTATAGGAAAGCCTGCTGCCAGACGGGGACGCAATCTTAGACAGTAAAAAAAGATTGCCATCACTCCCGTTAACAAAAAAAGAACAACCCTTTTCAGGGCTACCCCAATACTCTAGAAAAGAGATACTAATTCAATTTGCCAAAACAAATTTGAGTGTTTGTGTCTTTAAAAAATAAATAGAAGTGTGTCTATAAGTACTTCGTTTCTTTTGTCAGTAAAAAATCCACTCTTTGTTTTCTCTGTCTTGTCAAATCGTGCATGTCTGTGTTTGTAAGTAAAAAGTAAAAAAGTCATCGTGAGTGTTTCTTTTAGGTCCGCGCGTTTGATGTTTTGTTTTTGGTTATGGTAAGTTTTGGTGCCAGGGGATGTTTTCCTTCACGTTCGTGCTCCAGGAATATAAAGCTGAGCACTCGTCAGTCTGGCTACCATTGTTGACTAGTCAACTTAAAACGAAGATGAGCAGACTACAAAAACTGTTGGAACTCCAGATGCACCTGGAGCATGCCAGGCGTCTCCTGGATGTGCTGACTATGGAGGCGGTACAGAAGGAAGCCAGGTTAAAAGAAGAGGAGAGAGAAAAGAAGAAGGAAGAAGAGAAAGAAAAGAAAAGAGGGATCCTGCCTCACCTCTTCATGAGACCTCAGTGTGAGGTCAAACCTGAGGTGAGGACGCCTACACAACCACTATCAACACCGCAGCCACTACCAGTACCACAACGACCGAGAGCCGCTGTCCCTCAAATTGAAAATCTGGGAGGTGGAGACTTTGGAGGAATTAGAGAGACAGCGGCAAGAATGGGAGCCGCAGCAACATCATCCCCGGCTACAAAACAGAAGAAGACAGAGGGCAATCTTCAGAAGCCCAGAAACTGAAGATTGGGGATCTGAAGCCAGTCAGCTTCCCTCTGCACTCCCAAGAACACACATCAATTGGGAGCAGGACTGGAGCCGACGTTGCGTGTGTGGTGCTCGCCCAGGGAGATGTCACCATTAGTAAGGTGTATTTGAAATTCAAAAAAAAAAAACAGCCCTTCTCAGGGCTAACCAAATCTCTAGAAAAGAGAGATTATTCAAGTTGCCAATTTGTGTGAATATAGAGTAGTGTGACTATAAACACTCACTCTTTTACTGTTGTGTGTGTGTGTGTGTCTGTTTGCATTCTCGTTCGTTGGTGTGGATAGTATATGTGTTTGTGTTTTATGCATTCTCGTTCGTTGGTGTGGATAGTAGGTGTGGTATGTTTCATGCTTTCTCGTTCGTTGGTGAGGATAGTAAGTATGGTGTGTTTTATGCATTCTCGTTCGTTGGTGTGGATAGTAGGTATGGTGTGTTTTATGCATTCTCGTTCGTTGGTGTGGATAGTAGGTATGGTATGTTTTATGCTTTCTCATTCCTTGGTGTGGATAGTAGGTATGGTATGTTTTATGCTTTCTCGTTCGTTGGTGAGGATAGTAAGTATGGTGTGTTTTATGCTTTCTCGTTCGTTGGTGTGGATAGTATAGTGTGCATGTTTTATGCATTCTTGTACGTTGGTGTAGATATTATATAATATGTGAAGTGAGTGTAAGAGATGTTTTCGTTCACGTCCGTGCTTGACATATATAAAGCGGAACGCTCGTCAGTCTAGCTACAAGATGGATGTTTAACGAGTTAAGAGGCAGTTATTTTTGGATGATGGATGCAGCCTACGTGGTGGAAAGGCTAGAACAGGAACGGAACTATCCAGACAGCCAAGACTTTGTGACCAGTCAAGTCACTAGCCTGAAAGTAGCCAGGGATCAGGTGGCAGGGATGATAGAAGAGGAGGTGGAGAAGTTAAGAGGCTTCATCCATCGTAAATATGTGAGAGTGGGGACATTGAAGGACGCACTTGATAATGTCATCCAAGTGAGGTGCTTTTTAGAAGAGCAAGCAAATTTTACAGAGTGGTCTTTTGTCCTGTGGGGATTAGAGAAATTAAGGAAATCTGAGGACCTAATGAGAAAAGTGATGAAAGAAGAGGTAACGAAAATCAAAGACACATGGGCAAAAGAGAGAAAGGAGAAGGAAAACAGAAAGAGAAAAGAGGAGTTTGAAAGACTAAATCAAAACTCGATGAAGGTATAGGAAAAGTTTAGAGTAATGGGACATCCTGACTGGATTCCAGAGGAAGAAAAGAAAAAGACGAAGAAAGGAATCATTGGAAAATTAAGAAGCTGGTGGAAGAACTGGAGACAATAGAAGCAAAAACCAAGGCCCTTTTCAGGGCCACTCCACTGCCTCGAAAAGATTTATTCTTTCTTGCCTAAAAAGTTTTTTTATTCGATTTTATAATTTATATTTAACTCCCTAAAACATTATTCTCTTACCCAAAAAAAATTTTTAGTCGATTTTATAATTTGTGTATGATAGATTGATGTTCATCAATCTATGGGAAAAATATACACAACATACTCTACTATTCACTGACCTGACACGAACGCGAATGCATCACACTTTGTATGGAAATGAAACAGGTGGCATGACGTCACGGTACTTGCTACATTGTTACAAGTGTCCAGTACCGTGACGTCATCCTACCTGTTCCATTCCTATTGTCCCTATACAAAATTCCCATTGTCCGTATACAGGCCCAGGGTGTGCTAGTCACTATACAAAATTCCCATTGTCGGTATACTACCCCAGGGCGATTTTTTGTCCGTATAAATCTTGTCCGTATACTACCCCAAGGGGGGTCTGTAATGCTAATTCCCATTGTCCGTATACTACCCCCATATGCTATTTATGTATACAGTCTTCGTGTGTGCTTAAAGTTCGTGTCAGGCTTTATTTCTTGCGTTCGACTACTATATAATTCCATCTTTTGTAATAGAGATATCAACCTAAACTAATTCCCAACGCTTAGTTTGTACGTGACACCAATATGTTATATTTAGCCTGAATGGTAACAATAATGTGACCTAGTGGTTACTATCTCTCTTATATACTGCCAACCAAACTAAATCTACGTGGCAAGTGTCCGTGGTTAAGTAAGTTCATATTTCACTTTACTGATAATATTCCAAGCTAATATCAATTCTTATATATATATCTAAGTTTTTATAACTTTTGGTACCTGATTTTATCTAATTTTTAAAATTTTTATTCATGGTTGTAATGTGTACAGATTATCTTTGTTTTTTGTTTTCCCCACGTCATTTGAATCTGTTAAAATCGTACTATTCCATAGGATCTATATATAGACGTTTAAGTTCGCGTTGACGATTATTAATAACAATCTTAATATAAGACCTAACTGGCGCATATGGCTTAATTTCTCAGTAACTGATGGAATTTCAACTTTTCTAGAATAATGCTGTAGCGTCCCATTGGTTGAGCTTGGTCACATGAATAGACCAAAGCGACTCAAAATAGGTTGTATATTCTGCCACATGGGGTCTATTCCGAAATACAGTCTCAATATACGGTGTATGTAAGGAGAGAATTAAGCAGTCGATTTCATTTCGATTTTTGGAGTCATTTACACTTATTGCCCACCACTTGAAAGTGTGGTGACGTGTTTGATTTTGTAGTTATATATTATTTGAGAGAAAACATTTGTTTGTACTGTTCAGTGGAAATTCTAAGCGCACATTATTTGGAATATAACATTATTCTGGAACTGTTATAAGTTATTCGAAGGAATTATGGACGACGCCATTTTGACATCGTCACGGTTCTTGAAGAACCAGTATATTTCCGGTTTTGAAATTTATAAGGAAATTTTCACTCGATTAGGACTTTCGAGACCTTCATGAGGACTAGTTTGGATTCACGTCATAATATTGTTAAGTACCTGTCACATTTTCATTTATAACTTTGATAATTAAATTGTTTCTTGAGTCTTACAAAACTTATTGGTGTTTGCTTCTTCTGTTACTTAGTTTTTGACTATAGATTCGTAACACAATAGAGTTCTCACTTTCAAGACCTTGGAAGTCGAGGGTTCCGGTAGGCTGGTTTAAAGCATCTTGATTTGGGATGCATTACATGGCATCAGGTCGGTCTGAATAGTCACTCTGTGTGTGTGTGTGTGTGTGTGTGTGTGTGTGTGTGTGTGTGCAATCAGTACTATGCATTGCACGGGTATCTACGGCATTTCCTTGCAAAAATCTGGTGATTCGCCGTGGTGGACATGTTGCTCGTACATGTTGCCTCAACCTTCCCGATGATCGTTGTTGGGAACGGATGGAGATGTCTATAAGGAAACATTCAATATATAACAAAAAGGAGCCACAAAATTATGGACAGCTAGGTAGTCTGCATGGTTGAGAGATTTCTCTCCAAGTACGTGGAAATGAATGACAATTTTGACCTCCATGCGCAAAGAGCCTTTAAACAGATGTTAACATGTATTCATGTATTTCTTTCCCGAAAGTTATCGTTCTTAATGTCAAAATAAAGGCTGCAAATTTTACTGTATTTATCACAGGTGAAAACCGTGCTGTCTTCGTCTTGACCCAATGACACGAGTTTCATTATACTTGGGTGTGAAGTGCATCATTTCGTGATATTTCTCAGTGAGGTAGGTCCTAACCCTCAAGATAAGGCAGCACACAAAAGCGACTATATAAAGAAGACAACGACCGTATTTGAAGACTGCCACTCAATCGGACTGCCTTTGCTTCTCAACATCGATAGAATGAAATTTGTTGTCATCCTCGCTGCACTTATTGCCTTCTCGTATGGGGTAAGCTAAAACCAATAAATACTTTATATACACAGAGCACAGTTAACTTGATTCGTTAAATGTAATAATAATAATAATAATAATAATAATAATAATAATAACAACAACAACAATTATTATTATTATTATTATTATTATTATTATTATTATTATTATCAAAACAATAGCAAAAATAACAACAACAATAAAAATAAAAATAATAATGATGATAATAATGATGATGATGATTAGTAACAGTGGTAGAAGTATTAGTAACTATTATTACCATTATTATCATTTATATTAATATTATAACAACAACAATAGCAACAACGACAATGAAAGTAATAATAATAAAAGCGTATATTGGAATTTGAAGAAAAAATGTATGCTACTACAGGCAGCATCTATACATTACATCTTTTACGTTTTTCTTCCAGTGATACTGATACGATGTACAACTGCAATAATAATAAAAATAATAATAATAATGGAATTGATAAAAAACAATAATAACGTCTCAACTAATTGTCTGTGCAAAAACCATTTGACAGACGATATAGGGAATGTGTTTACTCAATGTGAGTTGTCTCACATTTTAAGAATTTCGAACGAAAACAAATAACTATATCTAATATCAATGATTTGGTTCGTCTCCTTCGACTGTATTAAATACAAAAATGCCTAATGTTGTTAAAACGATGATTAGAAAAAAATCCGTTGAAAATAATAGCATTTCTTCGTAAAATCAGAGATTAATATGGATATATATATATATATATATATATATATATATATATATATATATATATATATATATATATATATATATATATATATATATATATATATATAAACATACATCCATATAAGGGTACTTAATTCATCATTTCAGCAAATACTTCATACAACACATGCTCCACACACCGGATCTACACATGAGCCCAGTGTGCATGAATCGTTTAACTTTTTCTACGACTTCCACACTGTAAGTACTGTCCGCGAATCTGTAAATTTGCCTGCTTCCATTTCTTATTAACAACAAAACACTAGCGTTCAAATATGAACACCATAATGGAATCACCCTCTTTACATATTTGGCCGTACATACGATTTTAAATGTATTTTATAGTTTTATTGTCATGGAACTCTCCGTATAAACGTTTGTTCTTGCTTCCTTCCATAACCCTATCTACTCGTGGTGGAAATTCATCAAACTTGGTTGTTGATCCGATAACAACAATTCGTTGGTCAAGAGCATCCAGTCTTTCCTTCTGCCGTCTATTCATCATTCGCATCATCCACTCATGCAGATATAAATATGTTCATATGTACGTCCCACAATGGGTAAATACATGTGTGACCGCATGCATGAATGCCTGCTTGCGTGTGTGTATTCCTACATACATAACTACCTACCTACCTACCTACCTACTTACCTTTCCTACATACATGCATACATACATACACACACACATCCATACATCCATCCATCCATCCATCCGTCCATCCATACATACATACATACATACATACATAAATACATACATATTATAAACTCATCATTCCAGCATAAGATGATGGTAGTAAATCACCTGAATTGCTACGTCTTCACATTGAGTGACCAGGAGAAGGTGGACGTCCATACTGACCCTGGCATGACGGCTTTGGAGGTAAAATATTTTTTTTTATTCTACATTGAAACCTGTTTATTAAGGACAATTGTGTTCAACATGTTGCAGTGCTTATGTGGTTTACGTTTTACAGATATTGTCAAACACATATGTCTTCAACACATGATTTTCACCTGAAAAGAATGGTTTAATTTCGAATCTCCAGCAGGATCAAACAGCGGTCTACATGGTGGGATATCCCAGTTATATATCTTTTCATAGATAGATATATAGATACATACATACATACATACATACATACATACATACATACATACATACATACATACATACATTCTGATATTGCCATACATACATACATACATACATACATACATACATTCTGATATTGCCATTAATTGTTTCTTTGTTTTTCTTCGCAGCTTAAGCTTCTGCCAATGGTTGAGTCTGGAACAAAAACTGAGGTGCAGAAATCCTCTCTGGAAGCCAGTGTCGTACATGCATGTGGACACAACGTAAAGCATTATTATACCGTGTCCTAAGCCATCTGTAATTACTAAGTCGGTTGTAAAGAAAACATTTATGCTCATACGCTAATGTGTTTAACTAAAATAAAGCTGCAATCTCGAAAGAAAACAAACTGCGTAAAGATATTGCTATGATTGATTGATTGATTGATTGATTGATTGATTGATTGATTGTGATTTTACGATTCAACCATTATTGATTCCAATGTACCATCTTTCATGGATCATCTGAATTGTGTGTGATTTCTTTTACTGAACTAAAAATCCTCTCAAAATCAGCATTAGAGTGTGGTAAAAAAAAGAAGCCCTAACATAAAATAACTCAGACGATCGTAAAGGAAGTCTCCACATGAATTCTTTATCTTAGACATCAGAATCCACACACCATCAACACTATCGCAGGAGAGAATTGTTTCAGTCAGGGAGCTGATCTGGTATGAGGCAAACTGTGCTCTAAGCTTGTCCTGAGCATCGGACGAAGATTCACCATCTTTTTTCAGGAGTAACATGGAAAATTTCTTGAGAAAGAACCTGATGTCTGCAAAAGAGACCTCTAACCATGAGCTAATATGTGCAACTTGGGCATGTGTCAGAACGTCATCAATTAAGGGGAATTTAATAAAAGGTAATATTTTTATACAAAGTATCATTGACCTCCTCAGACAGGAAAGTTGAGTTTATGCAAGGTTTTGGTTGAACAGTTTAACAAAACAATACAGCAAAGAAAGAAATGTAGAGAAATAAATTCTAATTTCGTGCAGGTGGGGGGAGAAAAAAAACCTACAAATGTTCTGGCCATCAAAATTAAACTTGTTACAATTCACAGTTAAAATAAGAACGTAGAAGGTCTAAAACTACGCACCTTTCAGTCTTTTCACAATGTAGTTATGGTTGTCTGTTGCCAACTCATTATTGATAGCCACTGATTTCGTTCTAGCACACGAGTAATTCTTAGCGATGTTTCTGTCTGGAAAAAGTGTGCGAAATAAATCGCTAGCATCACTATCAACTGAAAGAGGAAGGTTCCTTTCTATAAGAAATTTAGTGAAAAGAACTTCCGATTTAATTACGTCAAGGTTCTCTTTGGTATGTATAAACTTCAGTTCAGGCTGTGTTGTTGATGATGAAACAGCATGCTGATGTTTTTTAGCTTTTTAATGCTCTTTTATGTCATGGGCGCCTCCATGCCCAATAGCGAAATCACAATTGCACAATTTGCAGAATGCAAAGTTTTCTCCTTTACGAGATGGTTTCACAAAATTTAAAGATGATGGCATAGTTGTCCTTCCAATTCTGTTTTCTTTTCTTTGCTGGAAAAAGTTCTGAATCTTCTGCTTTTCTTTTCGACATCATGAAGACGAAATACAGTGATAGCAGCAGACGCTCTGCGCAATCCAATATGGCGGCGGATGGCGCTTAAACTTGGTATGGCAGCCTCGATTTCGAATGGACCAATCGTATTTTATACATGCAACACGTTTACTTTAGGAATGGAACCGGGTCCCGGTCAAAAAGGAAATTTGCAAGGAATTTTTTTTTTAAAATTTAAATTGAAAAAACGGACTTTTAACAAAAAAACGTACACCCTTGTTCAGGTCCAACATACGGAACAAAAACGGAAAAAATGGGACAATTGGCAGCTATGAGTATGACCAATTCTAATTCTTGCAATGACTACCTCCTCCCTACAGATGGTTCTGTAGGAAGGAGTCCATTCTCCTAGGGTTGGCTTGATGACATGAAGTTTGTTATTCACTGCATCATTCCATGATGCCTGCTATTTCTGACGTGAAGATTCTTTGATACTAGGTATAAAATCGGTATCCTGTATTTTAAAATCAGATGGTTCTAGGGATATGGCCATTTTAGCAGCGCGATCTGCTTTTTCATTACCTTTAATGCCAATGTGGTTGGTTAACCAACAGTATACTATATTGTGGGAGGTACTCAGCTTAGTATTTTTGACGAGAATATTGGTTAATAATGGGTTCTCCAGTTTTCTATTGTGTAGTGACTGAAGTACTGATAGCGAGGCTGAGATGATGATGCTATTTAAAATACGTTCGTTTCCGATATATTTCAGAGCAAGGCCTATTGCTCTAATTTTGGCTGAAAAAAATGATGTACCATTTAGCAAGCGAACTTGTGTGTTTTCCACTAACAAAGGACGCATCAGCCTTTTCCTCATCCTTTGATCCATCAGTTTAAATGTTTGTGTGGTTTTCAAATTGGATGAGGAGTTCATGGATAATGCTATCTTTTTACGAACAAGAAAATGTTCCCATGTAGAAAAATCTTTTCATCTCTTTTGTTATTTAATTTTTTTAGAGAAAAGAAATAGTTTATAATAGTCCACAATTAAAGAAAAAAAATTATTATCTCGACACTTCTTGGAAGCACACCCAACGTAAAAGACATCGCCTACACCTCAAACATCACTCCGCCATCAGTAATACCTAAGTGGTCTCTTAAGGACAGGTCCTGCAATTTCCAAAATTTATTCAGCCATTTAGGCTTAGAGTCATTCATTATCAAGCATAAACAAATGGAAATTTTATACCCATAAAATGTCCTCTGAGCCTGTACAACACAAACACACACACGCGCATATACATAT